>JAQZBX010037728.1:0-23701 GCA_029593785.1 Cabassous unicinctus | reverse complement strand
TTGGCTGCATCCCATAAGTTTTGATATGTTGTGTTGTCATTTTCATTCATTTCAAGGTAGTTACTGATTTCTTTTGAGATTTCCTCCCTGACCCACTGTTTGTCTAAGAGTGTGTTGTTTAGCCTCCATAACTTTGTGCCTAATCTGGTTCTCTGGCCTTAGTGATTTCCAATTTCATTCCATTGTGGTCAGAGAAATTACTTTGTATAATCTCAATCTTTCTGAATTTATTGAGAGTTGTTCTGTGGCCTAGCATGTGGTCTATCTTCGAGTATGATCCATGTGCACTCGAGAAGAATGTATATCCCACTGTATTTGGGTGTAGCGTTCTGTATATGTCTATTAGGTCCAGGTCCTCTACTGTATTATTCAGAGTCTTTGTTTTTTTATTGATTCTCTGTCTAGGTGTTCTATCTAATGGTGATAATGGTGTATTAAAGCCCTGTACTATAAGTGTAGAGGCATTTATTTCTCCACTTAGTTTTTCCAGTGTTTGCCTCATGTATTTTGAGGCACCTTGATTTGGTGCATAAATATTTATGATTATTCTCTCTTCTTAGAAGATTACCCCTTTTACTAATATGTAGTGTCCATCTTTGTCTCTTACAGTAGTTTTGCATTTAAAGTCTATTTTGTCTCATATTATTATAGCTATTCCTGCCCTTTTTTTCATTATTGTTTGCTTGTAAAATTGTTTTCCAGCCATTCATTTTCAGCCTTCTTGAATCCCTGTGTCTAAGGTGGGTTTCTTGTAGACAACATATAGATTGGTCATATTTCCTTATCCATTCTGCCAATCTGTATCTCTTGATTGGTGAATTTAATCCATTAACATTCAGTGTTATTACTCTCAATGAATTTCTTATATTAGCCATATTTTCTTTGGGTTTATGTATGTCATATGTTGTTTTTATTTCCCTTTTTATCTTTTTAGTTGTTCTTACACTCTCCTCCAACTCTCTCTCTTGTTTTTTTTTCCTTTCAAACTGTAGAACTTACTTTGCTATTTCTTGAAGTGCAGGTTTCTTATTGGCATATTCTCTTAATTTTTGTTTCTCTGTGAATATTTTGAACTCTCCATCATTTTTGAATGCCAGCTTTGTTGGATAGAGAATTCATGGCTGGAAGTTTTTCCTTTTAGTACCTTGAGTATGTCATACCACTGTCTTCTAGCCTCCATGGTTTCAGATGAGAAATCAACACTTAATCTTATTGTGCTCCCCTTGTATGTGATGGTTCTCTTTTCTCTTGCTGCTTTGAGTATTTTCTCTTTGTCTTGAGCATTGGACATTTTGACAAGTATATGTCTTGGAGTAGGCCTGTTGGGATTTATACTATTTGGGGTGTACTGTGCTTCCTGGACATGTACATCCATCTTCCTCAATAGGGTTGGGAAATTTTCAGCCATTATTTCCTTCAACACTCCTTCTGTTCCTTTTCCCTTCTCTTCTCTTTCTGGGATGCCTATACTTCGTATGTTTGTGCATTTTGTGTTGTCAGTTAAATCCCTAAATCCCTGCTGGATTTTTTCTATCTTTTTATCTATCTGTTCTACTATCTGTTTGATTTCAGATGTACTGTCTTCCACATCACTAATTCTTTCTTCTGCCTGTTCAAATCTGCTGTTATGTAAATCCAGCGTCTTTTTGATTTCTTGGATTGTGCCATTCATCACCATTATATCCATTATCTTTTTATGTATGTTTACAATTTCTTCAGTATGTTCTCCCAGTGTCTTCTTAATATCCTTAATCTCTTCCTTCACTTCATTAAATTGGTCCATGATATTTGTTTGGACAGCTTTGATTAGTTGTTCGATATTCTGCATCTCTTCCTGGTCTTTAGTTTGATCATTGGAATGGTCTATGTCTTACTCTTTCTCAGTAAGGTTTGTAATTTTTTGTTGCTCTCTGGTCATCATTTTATCTTGATGGATTTATTCAGTTGCTTAGCTTCTCTCTCTGCTCTAGAGTTTTATTTAGCTGGTGGTTCTGTGTGTGTGTTGTTTTCTCTTTGACACTTTGTTCTTCTTGTATTTCCTTGCTTTTTTCTATGTTCCCTTGAAGGAAAAAGATCAGGGCCAGAGGAATCGAAAGAGGTAAGAATGGAAAAATGATAATAGTAATATTGATAAAAGTTAGAAGGGTGGCTGTATCAGATTTAGTGAAATGAATATTTAACTCATGTAGGCAGTGTAGAGTAATAGGGGGGAAAAAGTGGAGTACTTATAATGGAATGGGAAACCAAATAGAGAAAAATATATAGAATGATTTAAAAGGCAAGAATGGTGAGAAGAGAGGGAAAGAGTAAAGAAAGGGCTGAAAGAAAAAATTTAATAATAATAATATATATATAAAAGAAAACAGAATAGACAGGATAGAAATTGTCACCAGTGAAGTTGGGGACTAATGAAAAAAGGTGGAATGTAAGAGCCACAACAGCAAGCAGAAGGTGGAAAGATGAAGGAAGGAAAAGAGATAGTGTTGTTAGACAAAATCAGTATACACAGAGAATGGAAAATCAAGGAAGAAGCAGCACAGCAAAGAAGAAACAAGGTAGCAGCACCTAATTTAAAAAAAAACGGTGGGGGGTGGGGAGGAAAGAGGAAAGAAATGCAAGAAACAAACAAAGTAAAACCAAACAAATACACAAGCATGCAGTCAAATAAAGCTAAGGAAGAATAGAATTCCTTCTTGGGCCCTTGTGGAGCCTCTCAGCCTGCATTCATCAATCAATTACCCTGCAGCCTTCTTTCTGCCGGTTTTGAAGCAGATTGTAGTGATTAAATTAAGTTAAAAAATTTTATTTTTTGAAGAAATAAGGGACCCAAAAGAAGGCCTCTTCTGGACTACCCCCTCCACCGAGGAGACCCTAAATAGGCTTGTGTAAACTTATCAAACACTTCTCAATGCCTGCTCCCCCCAAGGGAGCTGAGACTTTCTGACACTCAGCCCAGAATTATAAAATTGCCTGTCTCTGCCCCCTCCTGAGCCAAGCCTCTGTGTCCCACAGCTGTCAGGTAAATCAGGCTTCCTCAGCAGATTCGCCTCTCCCCTCAGCCCGGCACCACTTCTAGCCAGCTTGTTTGCTTCCCAAAAGCTGCAAGGGGGTCCAGGCAGCCAAACTGATAGAAAAAACCCCTCTCACCCTTTGCCAGGACCCTCCCACTCTCAGAAAGTGCTCCCTCTCATGGGGTTGCTGGGAGGGTAGGGCTTAGCCGTCTGTGTCCAAGATTTCTAGCTGGGGAAAAATGTTATGATTTCATATTGAGCAGTCCACCTCGTTGTCCAGCTCCCTCCAGATCAATGTTCTCAAGGTTCTGGCTCTGCAGGCTCCCAGAAGAGACCACCTGGGCAGGATCCTGTCCCCAATCAGCCGTCTTACATGAGAGAAATGGTGAGTGCCCACCTAAACCGACGTCATCTTCCGCCGCTCCCTCTGAACTCTACCCTTTTTATAATAACGAAAAACAAGACAGAGTTAAGCAGAAGTAAGACTTAGCCATTACTAATGTTTTTTTTCGAATGTCTGGGGGAGCAGTAAGAGGGCATTTACACACTAACATTGTTAACATAATACAGCTTTTATTTGAAAGAAACAAGATAATGCATAAGAATAAAAGTAGCTTCGATAACTGGTGAAATAACTAGAAAATTAGCATAATATTCCTTCCTCCTAGTCTGCTTTGCTTGAACCTGAAGTGCAGTGCCAGGACCCCCTTCCCCTGCGTTCTTTCTCTGTGTATTTGGGTAATATTTGGTTCTAGTGGGTAGCACTTGTCATTGTTTCCAGTTCATAATGGTTTTCAAGTGGACTGCACTGTTACTACTCTTAAGTTCCTTTTAAGAGGAACCAGATGGCTAGTGTACTTGAACTGCCAAAACAACAGCAATAACCATAAAAGGCAAGGAACTGATATTTTCTTCTTTTGTTGTATTTGAATCCTGACAAAGGATCATTAAATAATGGGGACTTTAATAGCTGACTGTGAAATTCACAAAATACTAAGAGTCTAGGTCATTGTTCTCATTCTTCATTGTTAAATAGTTAAAACTTGATCATCTCAAGCACATACTTGATTGGTGTCATCTGATGATATTACAATTTTGCTTTAGCAATTTAGGAAAAACATTAATGTAAAATTAACCTAATTATCTGGTTCTTATTTTACATTTATGTTTTGATAATAGACTATTTGGTCATGTTCAAATGTCAAATTGGTGTGAATTTCTAATATTGTGCTCTTATCTTGGTGGTTTTTGATGTGTAACTTTTTATGATGTTTGGTTTACTATGCCTCTATCCCTTTTAAAAAAAAAAAATCTCTTCCCCACCCCTACCCCGCAGATATCTCCCTTGTCTGTTTGCTTATTGTTGGCTTGTCTTCTTTAGGAGGCACTGGGAACCAAACCCAGGCCCTCCCATGTGGGAGGCAGGTGCCCAATTGCTTGAGCCACATCTGCTCCCCTCTGTATCCCTTTTAATCATACTTTAATACCATCAAATGTGCTAATTAGAGGTTTGGCAGTCTCATTATATGTATATGTAAATGATCATAAAAAGTCTCATTTCTTTTTATGATCATTTACATATACATACACATATGATTTATTGCTTAATATATTTAAGTGTATTTGTGTAAAGCATGATATACTTTTGACAAGTTAGTGTCTATGTCCATAGATTATCCACATGTCTATAGAGGTTCTCAACTTTTACACATAGAATGCCATATAATTCCTATATCATCCCTAGGATGTAGTAATGGGGAGTTTCAAGATAAATATGCTCTTTTTTTCTTCATTTTTTTTAAATTAAAATTTTTATTTTTAAAGAAGCTTTAGATTACATAAATGTTACATTAAAAAATATAAGGGATTCCCATATGCTCCACTCCCTCCCACTCCCATACTTTCCCACCTTAACAACATCCTTCATTGGTGTGGTACATTTGTTACAATTGATGAACACATTTTGAAGCATTGCTACTAACCATGGACTACAGTTTACATTATTGTTTACACTCTGCCCTGCACAATTTTGTAGGTTATGACAAAATATACAATGGCCTGTATCCATCACTGCAATGTCATTCAGGACAATTCCAATGTCCCAAAAATGCTCCCATATTATACTATTCTTCCTTTCCCATCACTCAGAACCTCTAGAGGGCACTGCCTTTATATCAATGATAACAGTTCTTCTATTGCTAGAATAATAATAAGTCTATAGTGAAATGATAATAAGTCTACTTTAGTCCATTGTTCATTCTCCAATCTTGAGGATTTTGGGATGATGTTGCCCACTCTGCTTCTAAGTGAGAGGGAGCTTAGATCCCATGGGGCAGATGGATGGGACTATCTTGCTTGCAATTGCAGGCACTCTCTGTTCCTTGGGATGGGCATTGTCCATCATCATGTACTTGTTAGTTGTCCTGTGTGAGTCCACTGAATGGAAGAGTAGGTATTACAACACTGCTGAAATTCAGGGCTCAACCGGCACATGGATGGACCAAAGATTTAAGTGTCTTGGACATATATTTATCAAGTAGAGTGCTAATTATAGGTTCAAATAAAAGGGACAGAAAAGCCATGTGTAGAGAACCTATAAATGAGTCTAACACTGTTACATGGGGGAGCATAAATTCCAAGGTAAGGCCCATTGACAAGGTGCTAAATTCCTGAACTGTGCCATGCTTATAGTTTCTGGATGTCTCCAGAGCCCTCAGGAGCTCTGCTATTTGAGGCACTATTTATTGTGTCGGTCAATGAGATCCTACTGAGACTTGCATAAAATTAACCTCTGGAATGACCTCCTGACTCACTTTGAAATCTCTTAGCCATAAAAGCTCATTTATATTTATAATTTTCCCCTTTTGGTCAAGGTCTTTTTCCATATGCATTGCTAGTTGGTGATTGGTAATAATCCCTTGGTACCAGGGAAGCTTATCCCTGGGAGCCATGTCCCACTTAGAGGGGAAGGTAATACATTTATATGCTGAGTTTGGCTTATAGAGAGGCCACATTTGAGCAACAAGGAGTCGTTCAGGAGGCAACTCTGAGGCAGTATATAATACTAGGCTAAGTTCCAATTTCACAAGAAAAGGTTCATAAGTACAATCATCAATGTCAAGGGCCTGCCATAATGGTCTGTCTTCCTTCATGAATCACTGCCCTTGCACTCAGGGGATTCTTGTTGTCCTATTAGAGATTGTTACAGAACTCCCAGGATAGGAATTCGATGTTTTTTCTGTTATTGTGTGGATCTCCACCCACTGAGACAGTGCCCATGAACACTTGAACATATTCAGATGCCTTAGAAGCATGCCTCAGGTGAACCCTTTCCCATGCATCCCCTCATCACTGACACCCCGCACCAGTGACCCTCCCCTGCCACAGTTATGACCCTTTTGTGATCCAAAACCTCTCCACAAATGAAGAAAACAAAATAACCAAATAAAATTAATAAGAAAGTGAAATAATACTTTAAAAAATAACCAAATAAAATACAAATAGTTTTTTAAAAATTGAAATAATAAAAAAAATGTTTTTAGACATTGTGTCTTTCATCTCTGTAAGATCTGTTGTCTTGTATGTACAATGACATTTTCTTCTATATGTTCCCCCAGTGTCTTATTTTTTTTATCTTCAAAGAATCTTTAGGATACAGAAAAGTCACATAGAGAATATACGGGATTCCCACATACCCAATGCCCTCTCCCTTTTCCTCTCTCCCCTATTAGTACCATTTTACATGCAGATGGTACATTTGTTACAATTGATGTACAAATATTGAAGAATTGTTACTAACCATGGTCAATGGTTTACATTATGGTTTATATTTTGGATCATACACTTTTATAGGTTTTGACAAAATTTGAAGTGGCCTGTATCCATTATCGCAAGATCATGCTGAACAATTCCAATGCCCTAAAAATGCCCTATGTTCCATCAATTCTATTCTTCCCTCTCCCTCCCCTCAAAACCTATGCGAACCACTAAGTTTCAATTTTTGAAGAATAAGATTAATCATTACTTGCAATAATATTGAGGGCTTGACACATTAGTCTGTTTTCTTTTATTAAGCACTGCCTATGTTCTTGAGGGATTCTTGTCCCTCTAATTGAGAATATAGCAGGACTCCCCAGGATGGGAGTTTGATATTTCTTATTTATTGTGTGGGTCTCTAATCACTGATACAACACACTATGACAAGATGTCATATGTCTTTATGTACATATTTACAGATAAATATGATTTTTTACAATTTCAAGACAGACACAGAGAATTTAAGGAGTTATCCTATTATCCTAAGGTTACATGGCTCTTCGTGATCCTAGTTCCTTGTCCACAGAGCCCTTGTGACAGAATTCCAAAATAATGATAGGAGCTGAATTAAGAGGGTGAGTTTTCATGCTCCCAAGATGCTGATATGCCAAATGATCTGCTTTACCTTTTTTCCTTGTAACAGTTTGGTTTTGTTTATGAATTCCAAAAATAGATATTGGATTGTGTTTGTAAACTGGTCTGTTCCTCTGGGCATGTTTGATTGTATTAAATTCAGAGGTTTCACTTTTACTTGATTAAATAATGATTAAGGCTTTGATCGGGCCATGTCAGTAGGATGTTGAGTCCCCGCCACCTTGGTTAATTGGAGTTTTTGGATGCTGGAGCCCCAGGAAGTAAACACACAGAAGTAGAACACAGAGGAATAGAGACAATGGCAGGCAGAGGCCCTGAGAAAAGTGAGAGAACCTGGTATTCTACAGCTGACCTTGTGGAAAGAACAAAGCAGCTGACCCCAGAGAGGAATGAGTCCCAGGAGAGAGATGAGACTTATCCCAGCCTACAGCTGATATTGGAATAAGCTGGAACCATGGACCCTTAAGAGGAAGAGGGAGGCTGAACCCTTGCAGATGCCAGCAGCCATCTTGCTCCAACATGTGGCAACAGACTTTGGTGAGGGTAGGAACTTATGCTTTATTGTCTGGTAACTGTAAGCTTCTACTCCAAATAAATACCCTTTATAAAAGCCATCAGATTTCTGGTATTTTACATCAGCACTCCTTTGTCTGACTAATACACTCCTCTTCCATCCTAATCTCCTTTCTCCTGAGTAATAGGAAAAATCCAAGGGGAATAAGGTCACCATTCTATTTATTATTAAACACTGAATACTTTCAGATCATCATTTCATTTAAAATATATTTCTTCACTAATGTTGAATTAAATCCATGTATGTTACCTTGGAATTCACATTTAGCATTAATCATAGATTCAAGGGAAGTAAACTTTGTATTGACACTATAAATTCTGCTATTGTAGACATGCTGAATCTGAGACATCTCAGCATATGGCCTTCCATGTTCTTCCTCTGCAAGTTCTGTCATGACTCCTTTTTTCACTGATGAATAATAAATGAGTTTACAACAGAATGCCATTGGTCAGAGTACAGTTTTAAATGAGAAAGGAATAGCATTGATGCTTAATAACCGTGGCATCGACCTTGGATAATGGTGTCAGTGATTTTCAGAGTATTTAGCCTAGAGGAGAAATCCATTGCATTTCCATCTAAAAAGTTGCTCCTAGTGGGTTATTTTGGCCAGGATCTTCAAGCTCCAATCTGGAGACAGTTGACATTATGAAATAATATCTTCTTTTTAATAGTTGAGGTAATTAAGTTTAAATTGAAATAGAGTCGCAGTCTAAAATATTTTTCTTTAAATATTGATCATTCTGAATAAATTCTATTTAAATGTCTTCAAATAACTTGTACAAACTTCTGAAAGAGAATGTGTAGGGAAAAGTTACAAAGCTGTCCAGATGACTTTACCAATTTGCCAGTCTGTCAATCAAAGGTTTCCTGAAATTTTACGGTCTACCAGATTGGACTAAGGATTTGATCTCAATATATTTACTCTGTGTCTCTCAGCTATCTAGCAATGTGGGTACACCAGAGAGGCACAGGGGCTTCATACATGTTTACTGAAGTTTTATTACTAAAAATTTAAATTGAGGTAAATTCTGGAGCACTCCTGGGGAGATGAAAGTGGACCAGCAATGGAGAGGAAGGACTGTCAGTGGTGACTTAACAAATATAAAAAAGAAATTCCTAGGAATTTTTAGTTTTGTCGTAGGTGGGCAGAAAGCTGAGGGGAGGATAAGATGATAAGGGAAGTCAGGGGGTGAAACAACCCCACAGCAAAGTTCAAAGATGTTTACTTAGTTGAATGGCTAGGAGGTGTGCCATAATCAAAACTCCCCACATTATCCACTAAAGAAGTGCATTGAAGATGGAGGAATTGTAAATAAGCACTTATATTCTAACAGTTGTTCTCAATTCTGGCTGCACCTTCAATTTAAAAGTGGACCTTTTAAACATATGGATGACTGTAGCCCCACCTGGAGATTCTGATTGATTGTATTAGGGTTAGGGCTAAGAAATTGCTATCAATAATTTAATAAATGAAACTCCATGGCCGATTCTAAAACACAGAATACCAGGGATCAAAGGGGTTAAAACATCTGATAGTGTTTCTTGAACCTCATCAGATATGAAGATCTGGTGAATTTATATGTCTGAGACTTTACAGGGGAAACATAACATTTGGGGCTATTTTCTACCCTTTGGGAAAGAATGAGAAAAGGCCAATAAAACTTTACTCTTGGTGTCCTGCTTATCCTAGGGAACCTCATGGGACCCAGTGCAGAAGGGATAGGGAAGAAAAACAATGATATTCCCTAATTTACTGAGAGGCTTGACATTCCTTGGGCTAAAGGGAGCATGTTTCCTTCAGGGGATACCCTGAACTAAAAGATTTTTTTTCATTAGAGAAGTTGTGAGCTTAACAAACAATCATGCATAATGTACAGAATTCTCGCACATCATCCCGCCACCAAAACCTTACATTGTTGTGGAACATTTGTTACAGAGACAAGTTTGAACTCATCATAAATAAAACTAACTGAAAATGAATGTAAAAACAGAGTGATCGATATTTAGGATGCCTGCATTATACAAATGCTTCAGTTTCAGGACTTGTGACAGTTAGGAAATGACTGCCAGAGATGAAAAGGCTGGCAACCAGAACAAAAGCTCTATCAATGGCAGAACATTGGCTGCTCAGTGTCAGGAAGGAGATAGCTAAATGCATTTCAGAAGCCACATTCATAGCAGGGTAAAGAAGTGTTCAAATCTGGGTTTGTGAAAGATAAACCATAACCCTGTGGGTGTGGAATGAAGAAAATGATTGATCCATGCAATAACTCAAGGGCAAACAGGAAATATTAGCAAGGAGCTGGAAGATAGGTTGGTGATTATTTTGACAAGTGCAAGTTTTAAATCTCCTGTTGTCCTAAATCTTTGATAAATTTGTCTTTAAGCACTGTTTACAGAGATGTGAACTAACATAGATGGAGCAATTTCTTTAATCTGTCAATATTATAATAGGAATGTCTTTGGAAATGCAGATTATTTGACAAAACTATGTTCTCTGAGAGAAATTTAGGGCTGCTTTTTTTTTTTTAGGAGGTACCAGGGATTGAACCCGGGACTTTGTATATGGGAAGGAGGTGCTCAACAACTGAGCTACACCCACTCCCTAGGGCTAGTTTTAAAGGATGATTGGACCAAGTACTATATAATGATGGATGATTGGACCAAGTACTATATAATGATGGATGATTGGACCAAGTACTATATAATGATGGATGTTAATTTTGTTGAAGTGTAACTGGCCTGGCTGTCCTCTGCACTCTAATAAATTGTTGTTAAAAATTGTTTATATGCTGTTTATATCATGCTTACAGCCTAATTTGCTAAAGTAAAAAATTGAAAACTTTAAAATTGTCTAAGATTCTTCTAGTTGCATATGGTCATTTGAGTTCATGGATTTAATTCTCATCCTTCCCAAATTCCTAACCCAACAAATAAGAAATTGAAAAATGGAAAAAAGTACTCACAAAGATCACATCAGTTGGGGTAGAGAGGCAAAGCTGCCATTAGCAGGTTAGATAATTTGAGGAATTTTTGAAAGATATTTGCCTGCCTAAAATACATCATTCATTCATTCACCCTTTCACTCACTTAGAAATATTTACTGAGCACCTAATATGTGTCCAACACTGTTCAAAGCACCAGAGATCACAATGGTATTGAGAGTCTTTGCTCTCATGGGATTCTAGTGGGAGAAGACACAATCCACAAATTAATGAATAAATAAGATGCTTCCAAATACTGATACAGGGCTATAAATGCAAAATAGGATATTGCAATAAAGAAGATTCCTATGGGGCTTTGTGGAGGTGGTAAAGAGGCATTGTTGTTTTTTAAATTATTTTTTATTTTTATTGCATGCCAGGAAAGACATCTATGAAGAGATGACTTTAGAGTTGAGATCTGAATGATGGGAAAGAATCAGCCATAGGAAAATTTGCAGGAACGACATTCCAGGTAGAGGAATAATGAGTACAAAGGCTTGGAAAAATCAAAGAAGTCAGCATGACTGAAGTGGAGTAAATGAGGTTGAGAGTTGCAGGGTATGAGACTAAGGCTTTACCACAACGGTAAATTGCATAAACTTTAGGTTCCTCAAAAATATGGATTCATCCCTAGGTCATGAACCAGGGGACCAGGTCAAGTAGAATCTTCTGAGCCCTAGTAAGGACCTTTAATTGTTTTTTCTTGGCAAAATGGGAAGCTTCTGAAGGTTTGGAGCATGGCAATGATAGGACCTGATGTATGTCATATATTTTAGAAGGATTTCTGTAGCAGCTGTGCAGTGGATGGACCATTTAAGGTAGGTAGGACTAGAGAGAGAGCCCCCTTAGAAGGTGTTGTTAGGATTTTCCCAGATGGCTTGGAATAGGGAAGTAGCAGTGGAGATGGAGAGCAGGGATCTGTGAAAAACACACCTGAACCAGCATCTCTTTAAAAATCCCCCCAAATCCGTGCTGAAAGCTTGGTGGCAAATGTGCGGTGAATAGTCCTCCCTGCACATGGTCCATCATTCCCTTCTATATCACATATAGTCCCTATATGTGATGCTAGAGTTTATAGGTGTACCTCCAGAGACTGGAGCCTCTGGCCTATTTATGTGCCAGCTGTGCCTGGAATCTCGGTGGAGCTGCAAATCCTACTCTACAGCTCAATGGACTCACCCAAGTCACCTGGCGAGGAGACGATGCTGGACAACGGCCATCCCACGGAATGGAGAGAACCTGCAGTTGCAGGCAGGATAATCCCATCCACCGTATCCATGGGATATAAGCCCACTCTCACTTGGAGGTGAAGTGGACATCACCATCCCAGTCCCCTCAGGATTGGGGGCAGAGCTATGGACTAGAGTGGACTTAATGGTATTCTGTTGTAGACATATTGTGATTCAAGCAATGGAAGAAATTATAACAGTGAGGTGGAGCCAGTGGCCGCTAGATGCTTTCAGGGCAGGGAGGGGAAGGGCAGTTGTAATACAGGGGCTTTTTCAGGACTTGGGGGTTGTCCTGAGTGATGTTGTGGCGACGGATATAGGCCATTTTACATCAGTATATACCATGAAGAACTGTGTGGGAGAGAGTGTGGTCTACGATGTGAACTGTGGTCTATACTTAGTGGCAAAGCCCCAGGATGTGTATATCCATTGCAGGTGATGTGCCACACTAATGAAAGATGTTTATGTGGGATGTTATGGGAGGTGTGGGAGGTGGGGAACATGGGAATCCCTGTAATTTCTGTGTAATATTTACGTAATCTAAGCACTTTAAAAAAAAAAAGAATATATATAAAATAACATTTATGTAAGCAAATGCACATATATGCATATATATTTATATATCATTTTACAAATATTGGTTTGTATTGTGAAAAATTTGATTTTTACCCACAATAAAAAAAAAAAGTTATTAAAAAAAAAAACAACCTTAACCTTGAAATTGATTTTGAAAAAACACACCAGTGGATAAAACCATGACACAAAATGTGAATGAGATATAAGAAAAAAAAATCATTATTAGTGAAGGTGTGAGGACAAAGAACACTCATACTTCAAGCAGCTTTAAAAATGTAAATTGTTATAAATTTTCCTGAGGGGAAATTGATGCCATATACCCTGAACCTTTAAATGTGTGTTATCCTGATTTAGTAATCCATTTTTGGAAGAGTATTCTATGTAAATAATCAGGCCACTGGTCAACAATGCATTAGCAGAGCTGTTCATTACAGCATTATTAATAATACTGAAAAACTAGACAGAGGCTAGGGATTTAGGTAAGTTCACTATGGAAATCCACACAATGGAATACTGTATAGACTTTATAAGATTATGTATAAGCACATTTATGTTGTTTTGAACTATGTTAGTAATATATTATTAATGAGAAAAGCAAGTTACAAAGTATTTGTATATGAAGAACTATTTGTGTGCATGAAAAAGAAAAAGTCTTGACTATATACCTACATGTTAACAAGTATCTCTCTGTGTTGAGACTAAGGATGGTTTTATTTTTCTTTCTTTCTTTTTTTTTTTTTAATATTCTCTTCCATAAATCGTCATAATTTGTGTGATAGAAAAATAAAAAAATTAAATGGTGGTAGAAATTATTTTATTTCTATAAAAAGTATATTGCTTTTGTTATAGCTTTTGAGAGTCTGAAGCAAATATTTTTTGCCACATGAGATGCATTTTATAAGCAGTTATAATCCATTAAAATTTTGCTTAATATATTCTTGTGGAGACAAGAATATACACAGGAAACAGTTAGATGGATTGAAATGAAAATAATCCAGTGTAAGTGGTGTGGGTGATACAATTTGCAGCAGGAAATCAATAGAATTTAAAGGGATCTGGGCAATCAGTTCATTCTGCCTTCTTAAAAGAAGTCAGAAGAGCTTGGCCTTAAAAGGCTGTAGAATTGAAATCAGTGAATAAGAAAAGGAAGTTGCTTGGATGCAAAGATTAATGGCTTATGACTAGGAAAGTAAAGCAGTTTGTATAATTAGAATTTGTTTTCATATTAGAAAGAAGAAAGATATAAGGTTACATCTACGGCAAGCTAGGAAGAAGAATTCACATATAATGTGGTAGGTGACAGGAGATTATTGTGGGTTTTTGACACGGGGAAAAATGAGGAACGAGTAGCATTTTAGTAAAGGTATTTCATGTAAGGGGGATTATGTGAAGAGACTGGTGACCAGAACAGCGACAAAGCTGCTGGCCCATGCTAGATATAGGGTAAAGAAAGTCTTGCCAGAATAATGACTGTGAGACCATTCAGTAAAGCATCAGCAGTACTTAATACACCACAGAGAAGTGACCAGAAAAACCAAATGAGATAATGGGAAACCAGCCTGTTGCAAATGGGACATTGAAAATATTATAGAGAAAGGGGTGTTCTTCCCAGAAGAGATAAGGAGGAATAAAATCCAAGTAGAGTTTTCCTGAGGATGATGACAATGACTCCCTCTCCTCCCTCCTTCATACACCTCATCCTTATCCGTGTGCTCCTGCTCTCCTCCCCTTCCTCTTCCTCTTTCTCCTCCTCCTTTTTCTGTGTTTATTTCCTGCCTGATGTTTTTAGAATTTCTTGGATCTGTGTGAATTTTATGTCTGCCATTAATCTTGAAATATTCCTGTCCATTAAGTCCTCAAAAATTTCTTTTTCCTTATTATCTCTTTCTTCTTTATGTTGGATTCCAAAAGTGGGTATATTAGAACATTTGATACTGTCCTACAAGTCTTGGAATCTCTTTTTTAAAAAAAATTTTGCATTTTCTTCTTTGTGTTTCAGTTATTTAATTTCTCTTTACTTGCCTTAAATTTTACAGATTCTTTCATTACATGCGTAGAGTCTCCTGATGATCCTACTGATTGCATTCTTCATTTATGTTAATTTATGTAACTGCATTTTTCTTGCATTTGCATTTGAATATTTCTTATTGCTTCCATTTATCTGCTGAAATTACCCATTCGATTTTGCATGTTGTACACATTTTCCATTAGAACACTGGTTCTCAACTGGGAGTGATTTTTGTCTTCCCATCCTCCTATCAGTGGACATTTGGCAATGCCTGGAGTCATTTTAGTTGCTATGACTGGGGTAAGGTGCACCTGGTATCTAGTCTGTAGAGACCACTGATGCTGCTAAACATCTTACACTACACAGAACAGCCCCCCACAACAGAGAATTATCCAGTCTAAAATGTCAATATTGTCAAGTTTGAGAAATCCTCTATTACAGTATTTAACTTATTCACATGACTTATTTCAAATTTCTATCTGATAATTCAGCATATATGTCTGAGTCTGATTCTGTTGATGGCATTGTCTCTTGTCAGTGCGATGTTCTTCCTTGCCTTTTCATATGTCTCATAAATTTTGGATGAAAGCTAGTCATCTTGTGTAAGACAGTAGTGATTAAGGTTAATATTTTTCTATGCTTGGAAAAGGACATGATTTTCCTTCTGCTAGGTCTGTGATTAGGGGATTTGAATCAATCTGGCCACAAATTGGGCTGGGTTTGAAGTTTATTGTTGTTATAGTTACTCTGTGCACCAGAGACTTCAAAGGATACCCTGTGTTTCTGGTGGAACTACTTAGCCAATGGGTTTTTACAATGCCTGCTTCACTCTCAGATTTGGGTCTTCCATTTGTGCTGTGCCTCAGAGCTCTTTGTGCACACTCTCTTGCAATTCTTAAAGCAGCATTCCACTGTTACTTTTTACTCAAAGCTTGGTAGACTGGTAAGGGTGAGGAGCGTATTCTCTGTTATTCTAATTAAACTTCTGTCTTAGGCAAACACCATGTCCTTGAGGGCTTGGCCATTTCAGTGCTCTTTTCCAGCTCTAATTTTGTGTCCAGTACATGTTCCTTTTGTTCCCTTTCTCTAGCTGCAGTAGGTTTTCACAAATGTTGATAGTATCTGTTGCTCCCATCCCACCCCTTCCATATACACACAGATTAAGGCTTTTGTTCTGTAGTAGAGATAAAGGAGACTGGTGAAGCTTTTTGCCCCAACCTCAGTGGCTTCTGTTTACCTCCTTCAGGTCTATACCATGTTGGATGTTTTCTCAGTATCCTCACTAACCATATTTGTGAGTGCCCACTGGGGACTAAAATATGGTACCTCCAGGGACCCACACTCTTAACCACACTTAGTCTCCACCAATTTGCCAACTATTCTAACTGACTTCAGTTACCAGTTGCATCTGCTCCAGGTAGACGTGTGCTTGTGTTTAGTCTCTTCCGGCAGGCACCTGTCTGTTAGATTTCAGGCTAAAGTGGTTATCCTATAACCTCAGCTCTCTTATTGATTCAAGAAAAATTATAAATTACAATTTGACTTCCTTTTTGTTGTTGTTATAAGTGTGGGAATGATTCTCTTTCCCGCTTTCTTGATCCTCATCCAGAAATCCAAAGTGTCCCTTCTCAGTTTGATCTTGTGCTATTGGAGTCAGCCTGTAGGTTGTGCTCCCATGTGGCTCACTCTGGCCATAGAGACAGGTTGGAGAACCTGCCTTGGAGTCCCAGGGTCGCAGATGGCAGGAGAGTCAGCCACCCAACTGACTTTTGTTGGGTGATGGGTGTGGGCTCCTGAAGTTGGAAACCAACACATTGTTTAATAGTGAAGAGAGAATTTAGGATTTAAAAATGAGTGTATAAAGTCTATGCTCCCTTGATTACTATAGCTACTACTATGTAGCCATGTTTTAAATTGGAAGTGTGAGTCCGCCAACTTTGTTCTTTTTTGAGATTGTTTTGGCTATTCTAGGTTCTGTGAATTTCCATATGAATTTTTGGATCAGATTGTCAAATTCTGCAAAGAAGATATATGAGATTTTGACAGGCATTGTGTTGGAATCTGCATATCAATTTGGGGACTATAGTCATCTTGACAATATTGAGTCTTCTGATCCATGAGGATGGAATGTCTTTTCATTTATTTAGGTCTTTTAAATTTTCTTTCAAAGATGTTTTGTAGTTTTGGGGTTATAAGTTTTGTATTTCTCTTGTTAATATTTGCATTTTAATCCATTGTTGTTTTCAATATTTTCTGTATTTTTTCAAATATTCTTCATTGATGTGTATAAATTATATAATCATTAAACAATTTTAAAGGGCCAAAAAGAAAATGAGTGCTTAAAGTCTAAATGGGCTTCCTTGCCTGATGTATGGATGGTTAGTGGCTCACTAAGGCTTAGTGGGCACATCAGAAAAAAATAATGTTACTGGTGGGATCCAGTGCTTTCATTTTTGGCAGGCTCAGGGCACAGTGCTCACCTTCCATGTCACTCATGTGAAGGAATAACGAAGCAGGAGAACTACTATATGTGGTTAATATTCATAAGATAAACATGGCCACAAACTTCCAATACTGTTTTTGATAGGATTAATTACTCCTTGGCCTGCTTCAAAAATATGAGACTCAATTCCCTTTAGAACTGGGAATATAGATATATGTTCATTGTGGAGATATTGAAATAATACAAGAAAGTGTAGGCAAGGAATATATTTCACTTAAATTTTACCACCCAGAGATAACAGGTTCTAATATTTTTAAAATCTTTTTTTCTATGTAAATATTACACACATGTAACACTTTCTATACTTTAGATCATATTATTCATATTTTGTAGCTTGATTTTTTTTTCACCTAATATGTTGTGAGCATTTTCATATACCCTAAATATTATCAAGAAAATTCATTCTTTTCAATATCAATGTATTATTTGACCATATGCCTATACTATAATTTATATAACAATTTCCATAACTTCAGTTATTTAAGTTGCCTTCTCTTTACTTTACTATGATAAATATCATTACAATGAACATTTTTTTTACCAAAGTATTTAATTCCTGATTATTTGTCTAGATACATTCCTAGATTAGATTCATCAGGTCAGATGGTTTGCCCATGTTTAGACTTTTGATGCTTATTGCCAAATTACCTTTCAGAAAGATCATGCCAACTTACTCTTTCAATGGGATTACATGTAGTGTCTGTTTCTGAAAGGGGAGTTTCTCTACCTCATACTTCATCACCATGAAGGAAACTAGAGGAGGAAGCAGCCAAAAGAAACACCATTTTTCATGATAAAAGAAAAGTGAAGAATAGTTTGATGGGTCATGAGTTTATCTGTTACAGCCTAGTTGAATACACAGCTGGAAGAAACTGAAATGATAGGCTTTTATTTCAAATAGGCTGTGTATTTCAAATAATCATTTTAAAACAAAACTAAGTGTTTTTACTTTTCTTAAAAAGTTCTTTAAATTATTTGTATTTTCAGGCATTTCCCACTTTGTACTGTGATTTGGAATGATGTTGGGAATTTCCTTTCCTTTCTTTTTGATTTGTCAAAGTCCTTCACCTTCCTCAGGTCCTGACTTAAATTTCTAGGTCCTTCCTGAGGGTTTGTTTGTTTGTTTGTTTTTTTCCTGATTTCCCCAACTCTGGTGTCTGTTCAGTCCCTCTTGGGATGGTGTATGGAACCTTTTGTTTTCTGTATAGGGCATGATCTATACATTTATATCCTGTTTTAGCTATGTTAAAATACTCTTCAAACACAGGCTGGTGTTTTGTGCTTTTTCTGTTTCTGCAGGAACGAGTCTAATGTCTGCATCATGGTAGTTTACTGATTGTTGTTGGTTGTTGATGATTATTAGATTACAATTTCCATAAGGGAGAACAGTACATTTTTTTCTCACCATTCTATCACCAGTGCCCATCTCAGTGCCTGAAACATAGTTGGAGTTCAATAAATATTTTTTGAATAAATGAGTGAATGAATGAATGAGATCCATGGGCATGGTGACCTGGTAAGAAATTATTTGGTTTATTTTTCTTTGCAACACTTTCATCAGGAAGGAGGAAAATTGATTTTTTTTCTGTCTCAGGAAGTTATCTAGTCTATTGATTGCTAATATCCGAGCCCTCCTTACCCACAGAGGGCCTTCCACTTTGATGACACTGGCACACTGGTATGGACTTTCCTGAACAAAGCAATTAAAAAGGCTTGTGTGTTTAAAGAAAAATAGACAAAGCAATTGTGTCTAATTTTCCTAAAAAGGGAAAACAATGAGCCAATCTAGGTTTATGGTGTTAAAAGGAGAAAAGCTGTTTCACCTGGGGATTTATACCCTAGGACTGAGAAGGAAAAAGGGTTGTAGGTCCTCTGGGTGGTGGAGGCCTGAACCCACTAAGATGCTGTAATCCTGAGGGCCAGGAGTCAGAGGGGATGGCTTGAGGTCAGAGCTGTGGGCTTAGGAACTGGCAAGGCTTCACAGTGGCCAGCCTTGGCAGGAAAGGGAGTAAAGCTGCCGCAGGATCACCTATCAGCTAATAAAGCTTGTTGGCTTGGGCCATAACACAACAGCTTGGACAGATGGTGAGAGACTAGTGCTTCATAGTGGCATCATTGGTCCCAAAGAGCAAATGGCAATGGTGGAGCTACAGACTATAGCTCTTCCCTGCTCAAGAACTGGAAGACTGGAAGACCAGGGTTTTTGTTTTGTTTTGTTTTGTTTTTTGCAATCCAAGAGAGGAGGGATGGAAGCCCAAACTCATTATTACCAGTCTTCCTGCCAATTTCAGTGGGTGGCAACTTGAACTACTTCTATTTCCTTTGAAGAAAAGAAAGGATTGTGATATATCATGCACCTTACATGTCCCTGAACAATCCCTACCTCTTATAACTAGGATTTTTGTTTTCTGAATTATATTCACCCATGTCCTTCCATTGTTAGGAGGTACTTGTTTAAATCTATAAAGTGTTCTCATCTAATAACCGTTCTGGGTGAGGAACACTCCAGCTCCCAGGCTGAATTTCAGTCTGGGAATTCCATGATTTTTGGAATCATTTTGAAACTTTATTACCTTCAAATTATTGTTGTTGACCTTAGTTTCCTTTTTCTCTGTATAGAGCAGTATCGGGTGAATGTGCACTAGGTTGTGTCATCGTACCCATTGCAGGCTATAATTTTCACTAACAGTGTGTGTTTATGGGGGTGTTTTAGGAAGCATTCTTCCAAGCTTTACATTTAACATAAAAAATTTCTTGAAAGCTAGCTTTTGTTTCGGACCAGCTGTTTAGCTTAAGTTTAAATTACTTCTTGCAATATGTTTCCTTGTTGAATATGTGCAAATTACATTTCATATGTGAAAATGATGGTACGTCGGTGGATAATTTTTGCTAGCATCCTTCCATCAAGCTTCTTTCGTTTGTCTTTATTCCTTTTCTCCACTCTCCCTCCTCTCTCCTCCCCCTTTTTAAATAAATGAGGTTCTCTGTGAGCTGTTGGTTATAAAAGAATTGAAACCAGAGTTCTTTAATAAGCAGCAGAGAGGATTCAGCTGGATTAAGTATGTTCTACTCTGTTTCTCTTCTACAAGCATGGAGTTGTGGGATGCAATTCCCCATACAGCCAATATTCCCACATGATACTCTGCCATTCTAGAAGATGAAAAATCTGCCTTTGGAAAAGAGATAGACCAGGCAAAAGTTTATGAAATTGGCATGTGTTTAACAATCAGAAGTAAAAATTCTATATGTTTCACAGAGTAGAGGGTTTTTTCTCCCCCGAGAGAGAATCAAACCAAGGAAGATTATGTGTTTATCATATGGAGAGATCCACCTCTACATAGTGCCAGTTTTCTGGGTGCCTCCCACCCCACACAAATTGTATCCACAAGACTTCCAACATGTCATTTAGTCCTACATGGAAGTACCAGAAATGCCATTGTTTCCCAAAGTCACTAGGTTAGTTATTCTCCACTGTCCCATATTAATTTCTTCTCTGCTCTGGGCTATGCCCCAGAACTATTCCTAAAGGCTGCACCAAAAAATTCTCTTGCCTTGAATTCTAGTTGTTGTATTCAGCCAATGGGAGGAGAGCCAAAGGTGCAAAGGTCTTCCCATTCCCCTTTTGTCTCAGCATTGTGGTTCTGGCAGTGGCTTTTTCCTTCTGTAGGTACAACTCCCGCCAGTTCTGGCATGCCTTTATTACACTTTCTTCCTCTGCCTCTTTGAGCCTGAGGGTGGGAACAGCTTCCTGCTGATGTAGTCTCAGGTGCTTTGACGTCCCTTACTGGTTCTCTTAATCCATGCTTCACCTTTGTAAATAGTCTTTTATTAATATATCTTCAAAATCCCAGTTCTATTTCTTTCCACAACCCTGACTGCTAAAGCACTAAGCTTTTTCTCAAAAGTCTGAGCTTATGGTTAGGAAATATTGACTTTTGGACCACACTGAAATTACAGCTCTTTTCAGATTGCTTCCTGGACAGTGATAGTGATTTCATAAAAACAAAATTTTAGTATCAGCCTGGGTCCCCTTTCAGAGAGTAAGTCTTAAGTTGTGGAGTCCAGTTGTCCTGAGCTTGAAAAGAGGGAAATATTAGTGAAAAGGATCTGGTTTACAAGACCTGACTCAGTCAAATTGGCAATCAAGGTCTGACTCATTCCAAAAGTCATAATTGCTTGGTTATTTCAGTTGGGTCAAATTAGGATCTAGACTAACTTGGGCTTGAGGGGAGGGATAACAAATAAAAGTCGCCTATTTTAGGAGCCATTGAGCTGGTCTTGGTCTGTGTTTATAGGTAGGAAAAATGTTGAGGAGCTTATTGAACACCAGGCCAAATCAAATTGCTTCCAGTGATTTGCAAAGCAACCTGTGTATTTTCCGTCTGGTCTCAGAACATTGTGAAATGTGACATATGGTTAATTTGGTACCAAGTAGCCCAGAGAGGTAGGAATGCTGCAGGCTGGCACTCTATAATCTATGTATTGTTTTTTTTCTTTCTTAATTTCTGGGTTTATTCCCCATAAAAATAATGAGGGTGGACAGGGGTGGCCGATCTTTGTTCATTTTGTATTAATGTTTCATGAAGCCTTGTCTTTGCTTCTAACATGTAGGACGGGAAAGGGAAGAGGTGGAAAATTAAGGTCCGTGTCTTATCACACATCTGGAATGGGTGGGGTGGGGAGGAGGGGTGCATCCAAAGACTTTGCTCCGCTAACCCTTGATAAGAGTCATCTCCAGAGAAATTTTAGCGAAATATGAACTTTAAATGAAGTCCAGATAAAGATACATGGAGAAATTTTGAATCCTTTATTTCTACTTTTACTTGTCAAAAATATAATATTAATTCACTACCACTCAATATTTATGAAAAGATTATGGATTATTGCTTGAAGGACAGACAGTCCAGCTGTTCTTCTAGAGCCTATAAAATGTATTCCTGGGTTAAGTCAGACAAGAGAGAGGGAGCTGCTTGCTTGGATCACACCGTTTCACCAGCCCTCTCTCAGGCCAAGTGCATTCAACTGACTTTTGTTGTTTTTGCATTGTGTTTTGTGTTGTCCTGCCTTGAGAGACATTGTTTAGAAACAGCCCTGAGTGTCTCATTTTTGTATTTCCTACAGGATGTTGTTGAGAATGCTGCTATTTACAATTCACGCCATCTTCTACATGAGGATTCATGGGAATGATGCCTCTTAGGGCTTAGTTTCAGGAATGCTTGTGTTTGTTTGAACAACCAGTTTGTTTTTATCTTTGGATATGGGTCACATAACTAATAATTCTCCCCTTGTTGTTTTCACTGCTAGAAAGTTCATAGCCAATGCATTTCCTATTCTAACCTCAGTTCTTGGTTTTATCGCTTTTCTTGATTTTTTTTTTTTCTTTTTCCCTGATTACTGCGCTCAAGTAATTTTCTTTTCCTTTCTTTTGCATATGTTTTGTAAAGTGCTTCAGATTATTTTTTGGAACATAGTAAGGGTATAAACAAACAAATTAAACGTGATAGCAAGGAATATTTCTTTTTTATTATTTTCTGTAAGAGTGTTTTAAATTTCTACACAGCCTCTAAAAAGCTATAATGTAAAAAATTAAAATCATTGATTATTTTGCATTCTTACATAACAAAAAATAATATTTGATTCAATTAATTTGTCTTTCATTGGCTTAGTTCATTCAAACTGGTTATATGATTTGACCTGGACCATATAAAGCAGAATCTTCTGAATGTCTGCTATTCTATACTAATTGAGAAATATCATAAATGGGTATAGAATGAGAAAAGTGTCTTGAAAAAGGAAATTTGGGGGGTTAATGCAAAACAGAGGTTGACTAAATTTTTGCTTGACTCTTCATTTTTGAAAACAGTTAGCAGGCTAACATAGTCATAAAATGTTAACTAACTTATATCTACAATTAGAACTTTTCACATTTGGAACTTAACTGTTCAACACAGAAATGTACTTTATTAATCCTCTTGGAGTTTTTTGAAATACCAGAATATGAGATATTTGGAAACTTTACATTTATTTGTTTGGAATTCAAATTTCCAACAGGTGTTTCTTAAGGAGGTTTTAAATGTTTGATTCCCAAAAGTATAAGATGAATCAAATCATGGATAATTAGCTGACAAATAGCTAAATGGTTTTATTATCAAGTTTTGCAGAATTTATCAGTTAAAACATCCAAATGGAGATTAAATATAATAGGCCAAAGGAGAGATGAAAAGTTCTGAATGATTCATTTAATTTTGTAATTTATTTGCTTCACTTATTTATGTGAACCATTAAAATATTCAGGTTTTAAATTCTAACAGAGTGTTACCAAAGGCACATTCGCAAGGCCAAAGAGAAACCATAAGCCTTCAAGGTAAGAGTGTGAACTTCAATTACATGAGTTTAATAAAGCAGC
>JAQZBX010037727.1:0-23680 GCA_029593785.1 Cabassous unicinctus | reverse complement strand
AGGTGGGTAGATTAGGAAGGTGGGTTAGAATACCCAGGATACTGGGGGGAGAGATGGGAGAGGGACTAGGTGAACATTGGATTTGTGGGTATGAAGTTGAAAGTGCAGGAGTGGGAATGATTTTTTTTTTTTTTTAAAGATTTATTTATTTATTTATTTATCCCCACCCCCCCTTGCTGCTTGTGTCTGCTGTGTCCATTTGTTGTGTTTTTTCTATGTCTACTTATCTCCCCCTTGCTGTGAGGTCTTGCTGCATCAGCCCACCGCGCCGTGCAGGCCAGCCTGCCCTCACAAGGAGGCCCCGGGAACTGAACCCGGGGCCTCCCATATGGTAAACAGGAGCTCTATCGATTGAGCCACACTCGCTTCCCGGGAATGATCTTATGACAATATGACAAGGTAGTGTCACTGGGTTAGGGTGTAGTTTGGGGGGGGGCATTCAAGACGGAGCACATTTGGAGTAGGCTTCTGGGGAGTGTGTGAGTGTTCATTCTGGCATAATGTGTTGTGTCGGGGAGTGGAGACCCACACGGTGAGTGGGAAGAAGATGGGCCCCCATCTTTGGGAGGACCGATTCACCCAGAAACAGACAGGTGGGTGTCTCTTAGGAGCAAGGGTGGATCCTAACAGGGGAGGATAATCAGCATGTCAAGACCTCTTGTTGCATGTAACTATGAATCTTGTCATCCAATGAGTCAAAACAGGGGGGTGTCATGTGGCCCAGGGGGATGGGGAGGGAGGAACAGAATAGATCAAACAGGGGATATTTAGTGGTCAGGGGAAATGTTTTTCATTACCATACGGTGATGGACACAGGACATGGTAAATATCATCAAAAATTATTAAACTGCACCGTCTAAATTGTAAACCATACTGGAACCCATTGACAATGTTAGTAGCTATGTTTCACTATCTGTATAACAGTTACAACAATGCTACCATCCACATACAAAAAGGTTTTACTATGGGGTGAGGAAAGGGGGAGGAGGTTGGGTGCATAAGAGTCTCTAGTATTCACATGACTTTGCTGTGACCTAATACTTCTTTGAAAATTAAATGAAAATTTGGGAGACACTGGGGAGTGAGAGGGGGAAGGTGCTATGGTACAGACTGGACACCCGATAATACAGTGATAAAAGGAAAAATGTTAAAAAAAATTTTTTTTAATATTTTTGTTTTTTCTCATTTTTTGACTATCCCAATCCTTTAATTTTATTTTACTTTTAGTGTTGTTGTTTTTTTAAGTTTCCATGTATTTTATCTCTTACATTTAAACTTATCATTATTATTTCATTGTCCTACTAATTGTATTTGGCTATTATATGAGCTTCATCTTTAAGGAAGGTTTGGATCACAGAAGGGTTACAACGGGGGTAGGAGAGGATCAGTGGTGGGAGGTGTCTGGGATGGGGGTTTCATGGGAGGAAGTTTACCTGAATATACATAAAAGATAAATAAAATTGTTCAAGTGATCAAGGGGTGGGGCCTGGTCACAGTGGGTGGAGAATTACTCAATAAATGGGCAAATACTGAATTCCCAGCCTGGAGAGCTCTGCCACATTCTCCAAGGGAGCAACAACAGTCCCCCAAGTGCAGGGGCAGTGTCTGGCAAAGGAGGATGGCCCACTAATGGGTTCTTGTTATTGATGACTAGCCTTACGAATCTTTGCTCTTGTAATTGAAACTTAGCCTACTGTTATGGGTGCCTAAGGGTTGCCATCTGAGAGCCTCCTTGTTGCTCAAATGTGGCCTCTCTCTATGCCAAACTCAGTATATGAATGCATAACCTTCCCCCCAGTGTGGGACATGACTCCTAGGGCTAAGCCTCCCTGGCAATGAGGGATTAATACCAAGTGCCAACTGGCAATATGACTGGAAAAGACCTTGAATAAAAGGGGAAAAGGTAAAGACAAATGAGTTCATAAGGCTAAGAGACTTCAAAGAGAGTCGAGAGGTCATCCCAGAGGTAATGCTTACACACATCTCAGTAGGCTCTCATAGAACACCAAAGTGGATATCACCCCAAACAGAGGGGAGCCTGAGGGCTCTGGAGACACCCAGGTCCTATATAAGGGGGGATAGCTCCAGAGATGGATGCCTTATCAGTGGGCTCTCCACTGGAATCTGTGCTCCTGAGAGTGACAGAGTTGGACTCAAATAAGTCCTCCCTGCACATGGTCCGTCAGTCCCTTCAATTCAAACCTATATGTGGTGCTGGAGTTTGTAGGTGTACTTCCAGATACTGGAGCCTTTGGCCTGCCCATGTGCCAGCTGTGCCTGGAATCTCGGTGGAGGTGCAACTCCTACTCTACAGCTCAATGGACTCACCCAAGTCTCCTGGTGAGGAGATGAAGATGGACAACGGCCTTCCCAGGGAATGAAGAGAGTCTGAAACTGCAGGCAGGATAATCCCACCATCTAATCCATGGGATATGAGCCCCCTCTCACATGGAGTTGGAGTGGACATCATGATCCCAAACTCCTCAGGACTGGGGGAAGAGCTCTGGACTAGAGTGGACTTACTGGTATTCTGTTGTAGACATATTGTGATTCAAGCAATGGAAGAAATTACAACATTGATGTGGAGCCAGTGGCCACTGGATGCTTTTGGGGCAGGGAGAGGGAAAAGCAGTTGTAATACAGGGACTTTTTCGGGACTTGGGAATTACCCTGAGTGACATTGCAATGACAGATATAGGCCATTTTACATTAGCATATAACATGCAGAACTGTGGCAGAGAGAGAATGGTCTACAATGTGAACTATGGTCCATGCTTAGTGGCAAATCCCCAGGATGTGTATATCCATTGCAGGTGATGTGCCACACTAATGAAAGATGTTTATGTGGGAGGTTGTGGGAGGTGTGGGAGGTGGGGAACATGGGAATTCCTGTAATTTTTGTGTAACATTTATGTAATCTAAGCATCTTTTAAAAGATTTTTTTAAAAAAGATGAATTACACATTCATCTTTTACAAAAGACTATTGTTCCAAAATTTCTGACCTTTTCTGTTATGAATGACTTTCAATACTATGCAACCTTGCCAATATTAAAATTATAAATAAGCACATTTCATGTGTACTTAAAAAAAAAAAGATGGTGTTTAACAGTAAGTGAAAATTTTACTGGTTTTGCAAAGAAACTCTTGTTATTGAGAGAGCGTTTTGAAAATTGATGTTCAGAAATATGTTATAATCGTTATATTATTCCTGAAATGTCGTAACTGTATTATTACCAATGAAATATTTATATCAGCAAGCTTAAAAAACTTGGAAACACACACACACACAAATCGTATAGGGAAAAATATAACATGCTAATAGTGATTATCTCTGGGAATTTACATTACATGTGCTTCTGATACTTGGAACACTACTTAGAGTGTTACATAATATTATGTTATATAATAAATTGTTGTTGAATGCTTATTCATCTATACATTCTACAATGAGAACTATCTTTTTTTTTCAATATGAAAATACCCTAATTTTAACCAATAGGGACATGTGGTTGAGGGAACCTGAAAAACAGAATTTGCCAATATATTCCCAAAATAATCTATATCACAAATAGGGCCAAGAAACATAAATCTCCATCCTGTCAGGTTTACCATTTCAGGAACTTTCAGTATTAGATCTGAATTTCTTTATCTTCAGGTAAAACACAGGCACTTTCTTTGATCTGGAGAGTAACAAGCTCAGCTGACCCTATCCCACAAATGAGATTCTTCCTGCTAAGTTGGTCCAGGTACACCTGGATATTTGGTTTATGAATTAATTGAAGCCTGGTGACATGGTTGCCTAACGGGAGGGTAGGTATTTAGCCTGTGTGACTATAAAGGGCCCTTGGTAAGATAAACTAATGGTAAATCCAGACAGCGCGCCTGCGGTCCCGCGGATCTGTCTCTTGCTTCAACAGTGTTTGAACGGAACAGACCCGGGGCCTAGTCCCCACATCTCTTCAGCATCGACCACCTTCCAACTGAGTCTCAAGTTGCAACCTTCGGGACCAACTTCTCGGCCATCCCCTAGCTTCCGGGACCAGCTAACACTGTGTTTTTGTGGTTAGCTCCTCACTGTCGACCAACCATGACCTCCCAGATCCGTCAGAATTATTCTGCCGAAGTGGAGGCCTCTGTTAACCGCCTGGTCAACCTGCAGCTGCAGGCCTCCTACACCTACCTCTCTCTGGGCTACTATTTTGACCACGACGATGTGGCCCTGAAGGGTGTGGACCACTTCTTCCGCGAGTTGGCGAAGGAGAAGTGCGAGGGCGCGGAGCGTCTCTTGAAGATGCAAAACCAGCGCGGTGGCCGTGCCCTCTTCCAGGATGTGCAGAAGCCATCCAAAGACGAGTGGGGTAAAACCCTGGATGCCATGGAAGCTGCCCTGGTCCTGGAGAAGAGCCTGAACCAGGCCCTTTTGGATCTGCATGCCCTGGGATCTGCCAACACAGACCCCCATCTCTGTGACTTCCTGGAGAACCATTTCCTAGACCAGGAGGTGAAACTGATCAAGAAGATAGGCGACCACCTGACCAACCTCCGCAGGCTGGCTGGCCCGCAGGCCAGGCTGAGCGAGTATCTCTTCGAAAGGCTCACCCTCAAGGACGACTAGGAGCCTCTGGAGCCCAGAGGCCATGGCGGGGGAACCCCCCTCTATTCCCCCGGCATCCAGGCTTCTGCCTGAGGCCCTCCAGCCAGGAGGCATTTTTCTTTCTAACTGCCATCTTGTAGCCTTCTAACAAGCCCTGAACCAAGTGTAAACAATAAAGCTTTTTGCAGCAAAAAAAAAAATAATAATGGTAAATCCAAATAATTTGGAATTTGAGTTGAGTGTAGGTCTATGGCAAGTGTACACTTTATACTTTTTAGTAGAGGAGATAGGTCAGATTAGGGATCACGTAGAAGTGGGGACTGAGACAGGTAGATAATAGAAAAAATGTTCTAAGTTACAACTGAATTTGGGTGGGGAGGGGTCTTCACTGGTGAGTCTTCACCCAGGTCAAGGTGAGAGGCAACAGCTAGTGTTTCTCTCAAAGAGGAGATGGAGGAGCTCTCAGGTTTTTGATTAGCGTTGCTTTGGGAATAGAGAACTGTAGGTAAGTGAGGTCTCACCCCACCCCACCCCCAAAGCCCACACACGTGTTTACAAGTCAGGGCTCCGTAGGATCTCTTCTAAGAACCTCCTTCTTTCCTTTCCACTTTCATTAACTGCCCCCAGAATAAAGTTTATTAAACTCCCTAACAGGCCATGAAGGCCTCATGCTTACCTCCCTCTCCAAACTTGTCTTCCTACAACCTTCCCTTGGGCCAACGGTGCTCATCTAATGGACCTGTGATTTTCAAACCTGCCTTCCACTTTCTCTCAAGGGTCACTTCATGGAAAGAAACTGTGAAATCCTTTGTGCCTTCCAAGGGGTTGCCATGCTGTCATCCTCCACTGTAACCTGTACAGTTTTCATCATGGATACTCTAAATTTTATGCCTTTCTAAATTAAATTTGTGAGCATTTTGAGTTAGGATTCCATCTGGAAGGTTGCTTTTGATGGTGAAAAAGACAGAAACCTAGGGTGTGTAGGAAGTCCAGGAGCTAAAGAAGAATAACTTAATTTGAAAATCTGGCAAAGATTGGTGCCATGTGCTCTCAAGCCTGTTGTTGATACTGAAGATAGATCTATCCAGAAAAACCTCATGAGAATTGGACTCCAAGTAGCTGGTCCTCCAGGGTGGGGAAGGACCTGGGAAAGGAGCTTGGATGGGAAGTGGGGAGATAGGGATGCTAGATTTGGTAACTGCTGGAAGAAGCCTATTACCTTCTAGGTTATTGGGCTAGGGTAGTTGTAAGATGAGAGAAGTTCTGGCGGTTGTGCACAAGTATAGTTTAAGAGCAATGTAATATAATACAAGACAAAGTTCTCTGGTGGGAATGTATGCTGTTTTTTTTTTTTTTTAAAACCTACCTGGCCACATTCTCCATTTCTAGTTTTCAGTGAATTTTGAAAAACAGAAACACTTTTCATAGTGGAAGTAACTGACTTGAGTTAAGTTTTATGCCCCAGTGGAGAAAACTGTCAAAGCCCAAGGTGGCATACCACTTATCTTTGAAAAGCTTTGCAAAAATAAATCATACCACAAAAACAATGTATTGAGATGTGATTTGTTAATTATGTTTCAGACAGCTAAGAAAATCATAGGTAATTACCAATAAAGTGGGACTGCAAAAATTTGTTTCTAAATAAATAATACAAACCTAAATTCATTAAGAGAGAGGCATTAGCTTTTCTAAAGGAAATGATGAATGGATAATTAAGATGCCATGCATCACTGATCATTAATGACAATTGGCATTTCTTACAGTATTAAAAAATACAGAAATTGATTTAATTAAAGTTACTTTAGCCAGCATCTCATAAGAGCAAATGGCCTGTGGTGGATATGCATGGCCACATGATGTTATAAGTTATTTCATGTATGCTTTACTGAAAGTATTTCATCTAGCCACCAATATTTTATGGAGTTTTTTAAAAATCTGATTATCCAATGTTAAATACAAAACTCTAGGTTCAAAGCAACTATATATTTGAAATGCACTAGATTTTCAGGCAAGTCCATGTATTGATATAATTCCAAGAACTTTAGGCTGACATTGGTTTTAACATTGAATGGTGCAAACTGCTTTAGTAACTGCAGCCCTTCCTCCAACTCCCTTTGCAAAAAGCGGCCTTGTAGAATGCCGCCACTCTGGGCACTTTCCCTATGCTACAAGGACTGGCCTAAGACACTTCCACCAGTCCCACATACCCCTTTGAACTAACAAAGAGGGCCAGACGCATCTCAGTCCATCTTTCTGCCATCCTTCAGAGGATACATAAACTGGAAACCCTGAACTGATGTGCTCTATATTTGGAACTACCAAAAGCTAGCCTGAAGACAGGTGCAGGCAATGGGGTGCTTCGGGGTACGTGTTCACCAGTCAGACCTGAGCCTTTGACTGCCCTGGGCTGGGCCTTGGGCACTGCCCCTGCCCGCCCAGGCAGCCTGCAGCCTGCTTCCTCTAGGTCCAGTGCGGTAGGTTGAATTATGTACCCCAGAAATAAAACAGGATCGTCATTTAATCCATTCCTGTGGGTGTGAACGAATTGTAAATAGGACCTTTTGAAGACGTTATTTTACAGATCAGGTGTGATCAAGTGAACCAGGATGGTCTTAATCCTATTACTGGAGTCCTTATAGAAAAAAGCCAGTGGAAGGAGCCAGAAGCTGAAACTCCATAGAACTCAGAAGAGAAGGAGAAGACACTGACATGTGCATTATCATGTGACAGAAAAGCCAAGGACCCAAGGATCACCAGCAGCCAGCCCCAGAATGCCACATTTTTTGGAAATAAAGCATCTGCTTTGCTGATGCCTTGATTTTGGACTTCTCCTAACTTGAAAACCATGAGCCAATAAGCTCCTGTTGTTAAGCCAACCCATTGTGTGGCATTTGTCTCAGCATCTGGGAAACTAGGATACCCAGGGACATCACCTATTGGGCTTCAACTTCCGTTAGCTCATCCAGATCATTCTGAATTGAATGACTTAAGAGAGGGTGTATAAGTCAGCCAAAAGGGGTGCTGATACAAAGTACCAGAAATCTGTTGGCTTTTATAAAGGGCATTTATTTTGGGTAGAAGCTTACAGGCCCTAAAGTGTCCAACTCAAGGTACCATAAGATGTATTTTCTCACCCAAAGTCATTTGCCACGTGTTGAAGCAAGATGGTGGGCAATGTCTGCAAGGGTTTAGCCTGCTTTCTTCCTCTTAAGGCTCCATGGTCCCGGCTTCTTCTGATATCAGCTGTAGGCTGGCTTAAGGCTCTTCTCAGGGCTTCTCAGCTGCTCTGTTCTCTTCAGCTGCAAACTATCAGGCTTCTCTCTCTTCCCGGGGCTTCTGCCGTGTTTATGGAGCTGTCTCTATTCCTCTGTGCTCTTCTCTGTATCTCAGCCGTGTTCTTGACTGAGCGTCCGTTTATATAGCCCACCAAGTGGGCAGGGACTCAACCCTGCACGCCCTAATGACATGGTCAAATCAAAGCCCTAATCTTCATTTAATAAAGTAAAAATGAAACCTCTGGATTTAATATAATCAAAGGAGTATCACGTGCAGAAGAACAGACCAGTTTACAAACATAATCAATAACTCTTCTTGGAATTCATAAATAATATCAAACTGCCACAGAGGACTTCCAGTTGTGTCTTCATACTTAACTGAATCTAGATTTTGACCATAACTGGGTGTAAAATAGACATGTGGACTCCCTGTGCTATTGAGCTGTTGAATATGACCCCTAAAATAAGCAACTAATATCTAGAGCACAATGATATGCAAAGAAATCCTGTGAAATAACCTGCGTGTTATATTTTTATTTTAAAAGGAGAAAAATCACACCTCTTATGCTTGTGTTATATCAGTGTGAGATTGTCAACCATTCTTTCGTGCAAATGACTATCCTTTTATTTCAACTTATGGGGTAGAAATATGTGGTTAACTTTATTAAATGATGTTAATAGCACATGGTCCTCTTGCCTTCCTCTCTTCAGCCATCATTTTTACTCTAGGTTACAGAATAGCCTGCCGGCTCGCGCCCTTTGTGTCAATTCTCCACCAGCATTAAGTGATCTGTTAGAGATCATGAGTCTCACTCCCCTCCCCTCTCACCCCCAATCCTCAGGCTTCCCATTGCTGTTAGAACTAGATCTACTCTCTCCCATGATCCTCCAGGCCAGACACATCCTGGCCCCTCCCACATTTCCCATGTCAACCCCTGCTAATATTTTTCTTCAGCTACACTTGCCTCTGTGTTTCTCAGCCATGACAAGCCCACTGTCACCCTAGAGCCTTTATTTTTTAGGTGGCACCAGGAGCCGAATCCAGGACCTCCCATGTGGGAGGGAGGTGCCTAATTACTTGAGACACCTCCACTCCCCACCTTAGAGCCTCTGTACTTGCTTTCCCCTCTCCTGGATTGTACCCCCACATCTTATTGTCAATAATATTTTTGTCTTCCTATACAAATCACCAAGCCCTCCTGGTCCCTCCAGGCCTCTCTCTCTGCCTCCCTTCCTAGCATCCTCCTCTGTAGGTGTTCTGTGAAGCTGTCGAGTCTGCTCTGAGAGGGGCAGCTCCTTGGGCATGGATCCCCAGTGTCTACAACAGCGACTGAATACATATATGTTGAATGAATCAGTGGTAACTGCTTTCATAAAATGCTCTTTCTTGGCAAAATAGAAAACACAGGTAATCCTTTCCTAAATCTCCAAAATTTGGGGGGATAATGTATAGGTCTGAAAATCCCCAAGTCGAAGATGCACTGCTTTTAAAAAGTACCTTTAACAAGTTGCAGCCCCACCATGTTTCTACCATCATTTTGGGATTTTATTTACTCATAATCAATTTCACAATCAATCAACAGCAGCATCTCAAATTAGAGATGTGGGCGGGGGGGGGGGGGGGAGGGAGTTTAGCCAGTTTTACCTTAGTACTGATATAGATTGTTATTCTCTTAACTCCCAGATGAGTGAAGACAATTTCCATTCACTTAACAAAGTTGAAGGAATAGTTTTGACCAGGGTCTGGGAGCGCTTTTGGGGAAAGGCAAAATGTGAGAAAAGGTATATGATAGTAGTTTAGTTGGGGTAGAGGTTGCTTTGAACACCTATAAATAAGCACAAAGGCTCCTGCAGGTAAGAAGGGACACAAAATATAACACAGGAGGAAAGAAACAGGAGATATGAGGGCTTTGCAGTGCAGCCTCACCACTTTCCAGTTCTGCTCACGGGTGGCCTTTCCCTGCCCTCTTGGCATGGCAATTAGGGGAAAAAGAGAATATGAGTAATGATTAATTAGGTAAATAAAAGATCAAAGTTTGGAATGTATTTGTGGCAGGAATGCAGGTATAGACTTCTGCTGAGTAAGCTCTCTTCACTCTGCAGACATGGGCAGATGCTGACTACCCTGTGGTCTTCTCAGAGAACACTGGCCCCCATCACAACTTAGCTCCTCTTAGAGCAAAGAAGCAAAGTCCATATCCAGGCTCCATCTTCCCCTGCCCCCCAGGGAATTTGCATTGATCTTATCAAGCCCTTCTCTCTCCCATTGTCTGAGGTGGGAGCAGGAGGACTCCAATCTTCAGTACTGACTATGAATCCAACCATCTGACAACTCTGAGCTTTCCAATGTCTTAGATCCAACCTGAGGGATGCTCAGAGAACATTTCCCTAAGATGGGAAATGGGACATTTCTGTCCTACAAGTTCATACATGACTCTGACCATATCTGTTTTGCCAAAGCACAGGGACCTGAGCCCTGTGATAAGAAATGCGTATCGGCCAGGTATTCAAGAAGAAATGAGGGCTCCTGAATTTTGCCCTTACTTGAAAGGAAGGAGGGTCTATTGTTCAAGTGCTGATCTGTACAGGTTTCCAACTATTCTTAGAAATACACAAGTGTTTGCTCTCAGGATCACTCTGTTGTTTTCCTTTAGGGCAAGATCAAAACAGAAAAAAACAAATTAATGCTAGGCCCTCCTGTTGAAACCTTGAGTGGCCTCCAGTCCAAACCCGATTTGCCCAGCTTTCCATTTCAGAATAATACATTTACCACCTAATTCAACACAATTTAGCAAGCTTGGGAAGAAGTCTGACATTTTGTACTCCTACGCTACAAGGTGAGGTGACCTTGCTCTCCACTCAATGGGCAGAGCCCCTGGGTCGATTTAGAAGAGCCCACTGCCATGAATGAGCTGCTACCAACCTCCCAAGATGGCTATTTGAAATCTGCTTTGCATTGTGACTATCCTGAGCAAAGTTACCAAATTAGTGCCATCCCTGGCAGTGCAAATTATGGAAAAAATTACAACTAAAATGCTAGTATTTCTTGCACTACAAATCATAGAAAACATTGAAAAAAAAAACAAAACACCTTCTAGTGTTGAATTATAAATAGAAACAAATATATGCATATACAAGTGAGCTTGATAGAGTTGTTGCTGGGTATGGGGACAAAGGATGGGGAATTAAGATTAGTTAGCAACAGGTGAGGTGAGATTCCCACAATCTTTAGGTGCCCAAACACAAAGCAACCTAAACCAAAGAGAACCCAAGACACAGCATATCTATCTTTTCTGGGTCCTAGACTTCCCAAGCGCTACAAGTCTATAGGCCCTATTTTACAAATGATAAATCTGAGGGGCCAGACCATTAGAGAACTAGGCCTGGGTTTGGTCTGCCGATGGACTTTTCTTTCTTCCTCCCAGCTGGTGCTAAAATGGAACAGTGGAGCTAATATTACTCTTAAAGTGGATTTTTGCATGGCATAGATTTTGCATTCTCTTTGTATGTAGCATTTATATATTTTTAACCATCTGAACCATGGTGGACTTATACAGTCTCTGAAGTAGAAATCATGTCTCCTCTGCTAGAATACAAGTTCCTTAAAGCTAAGGCATATATATGCTTTCTATACTTCTGAATCATCCCTATTCCAAAAATGTAGGGCAATTAACAAACACTTAGTCGATGCTTAAGGGACTAAATGGAATTGACAAACCCTTGGTGGCTAAAGGGACCCTGAAAGACCGTATAATTTAATGTGGAGTATGATAGATTTTATTATCTGTTTACAATTCTTCATTTCCTTCCTCTTCTGCTGGGCTTTAAGATGGGAGAAGAGTATACCTCCCTGTCACCCACCCCCACCCCACTGACTTTGGGATTTGCCACGAGTCTTGCTTGAAGCAGCGGAACATGGCAGGAGTCACAATGTTTTAGTTCCAAGCAGAGACATTCTGCCTGCACCCCTTGGGCTTCTGCCCTGAGCCCTGAGAACAAGATGTCCCTGAATAGCAGATAGAGCTGCTACATGAGCCTGGGTTTTGCCATGAGAAGTTGGGTGGAGCAGACCCAGCCCTACTCACAGCCTGGAGACAAGCCCAGCCAAGCCCAGCAGAGCACAGCAGGGCCACAGCTGACATGAGCCATGAATGAGAAATAAATGTTGGTTATTATAAGCCACTGCATTTTTTTCTGGGTTGTTTCCACAGCAAAAGCTAATATATGGACTCTCTCTTGAATGCAAAATCAACATAGAGCTGGAGTGCTGTGAACTGACCTAAGCCAATTCAGTCACACAAAACATTGAGGCTCTTTTTGGGTAGATAACGACACCAACCAAAGAAGTTTGACCTTGCTACTGAGTTATAATGGAAGCAAACCTCAGACCAGATTTCCTTACACATATGTAAACATTTACTCAACAAACATGCACTAGCAAGCAGGCATAAAAATGGTCCTTATAACCTGTTGGGCAAGTTCAAGGAAGTCCCAGTAATCTGTTTTTGGTGCTCTACCTATTACCTTTCACAAACGGATTGCTGGAAGCAGACTCTGAACGTCCCAGCAGCCGGATGCTGTTATTTTTATAGTAGCCATCAGGCAACTAAATCTCTTTGTAAGATGACCTGAGAAAAGAACTTATAGGAACCAAGATTCAGGTGCCATCCCTAAAGGCACAAGCTACTGGCCTTGCTAGTTTCTTATACTCTGTTCATGCAACAATGACAAATATCTCTAAATATATATGATACTTATCCAGATACATCAAATCCCTTGACTTTCACCAATGAAACCATTTCTAACATCCATCATGCTAATTAGCATGCCACTAATTTTACAAACAAAATTAATTTCTGACATTCATAAAATGTCAGATATTAATGGAGAGGCAGAGAGCCAGTGTGCTTGCAGAAGCTGCCATGTCCCTGGGGTATGGACTTTCTGTATAATATTGACTGACCACCCTTGGAATGGGGATTCTCAATTAGGGATTCTGACTGTCCCAAAAGTTGAAATTTAAACCAGCTAGCACACATATAAAAAAATACTAGTAATGTATTTTGAAGTAAATTATGAAAATGTCATTATACAGAGATCCCCACCTTCCCCTCTCCTCCCTTGAAATATATCTGGCCTTCCATACCCAGATATTGGGGATTGAATCTGTACCTTACAAAAAACATGTTCTTAATCTTCATCTGAGTCCCTGTGGGTGTGAATTCATTAGTAAATAGGACCCTAGGTAGATGTTATTATTAGTTAACATGTGGCCAAATTGAATCACAGTTGGTCTTACACCATATGATTGCAGGCCTTATAAGAGAGGAAATTTAGACACAGTCAGAGTAAGCCACAGGAAGAAGCCAGATATCAGTGGAAACTGGAAGAGCAGGCACAGGAGATCAAGGACATCACTGTGTGATGGGAGGCAGAGAGGCAAGCCAAGGTACTCCAAGGCTTGAGGCAAGCCAGCACCAGAATGCTACAGACTCTGGGGAGAAAGCATTGCCTTGCCAATACCCTGATGCTGAACTTCTAACCTCACAAACTGTGAGACAATAAGTTCCTGTTGTTAAGCCAACCGATGTGTGACATTTGTCAAAGCAGACCTGGCAAACTGAAACTCCATGGTTAGCCATTCCCTGCCTGGGACAAGGGGACTATGTAATGCCAGGTCTCAGATTCACACTTCAAGTTAGGACCCCGGCAAAAACCTGCAACACAAAGAAGAAATAGTGGGAGCCAGCTCTGAAGACCAAAGCCAGAAGAGCAAGGGCTCATGGCACCAAAAAAGCAGAATAAATACCAGGCAAGGAGTCACAGGATCTTAGACTTGGTGTCAGAGATCAGAGGACAATACGCTCCCCATGCTCCTTGGACTGAGTTACCAGCAGAGCTCCTGGGGCTTCTTGTCACGCCGAAGGTCCAGACAGGCTGCTGGAATCATAGCTCCAATACTGTAGGAACTTCTTGTGCTCACACACATTTCCTATGTCCTAAGTCTTGTAGAAACCATTCATTATCTGACACTTACTTGTAGCCAGCAGGGCATTAGACACCAGAGATACAAGTTCAGACAGCCATAGACCTTGTCACGGAGCAGCTTACAGAGTCAAGTGGGGGTTCCTAATCCGAGACCCATGGCAAGGATCCATGGATAGGCTTCGGTGGCCTATGAATGCTTTGAAAACCAAGGCCTCGATGTATGTGTACACTTTTCTAGGTAAGGGTCTATATTGTTAGTTGGATTTGTAAAGGAGCCCATGACTCAAAAAGAGTGAAGAAATCCTTGTCCTTGAGAACACCTATAAGAAATGACACTACAACAAATGCATTTATTCAAACTTTGCTATGGAAGACCAAACTGCAAACCATATAAAGTAGAATTGTAATCAAAATGACCAAAAAAAAAAAAAAAAAAAAAAAAAAAAAAAAAAAGCCCTTAGACCTATTAACTGGAATAAGGTAAGAACTTATTGAAGAAATGTCCTCAAAAGAACATTAAAAAAAGAAATGTCCTCATAAAAAACTAATGATTAATAAAAACGATACTAGAGATGTTATAATGAAGGAAAGTCTATGCCTCACTTTTATAAAAAAAAGTCAGTCACAGACTCAGCAAAGCAAGGGCTTTAGAGTCCTTTGATTCTAAATGGTAACAATTCCTAAGCCTTGTTTGAATACCCATTTGCCTCTTCATGTCAAGTCTGAACTAGAATGGGCAGAATAGCCATGGTTTTACCATCTACTACTCCTCATTGGCTCCACTGGCCTGTAATATACATCAAAATTGAGGTAATCAATGGATAGGTAACAGGGACAGTTTCCATTCTAACTGTTCAAGCCTGTTCAGCAAAGAATATAGCAGATGCCCATGAAACTTATGGCCCCAGAAATTATATTCTCTTTATTGTGTGGTTTTCCATAACCTCTGCCACATCTTCATATATCTCAGTTTGAGAAGCACAGATTTATCCTCTCTGGAGGTTCAATTTCCTCCATGTATTAAATAGGAATAATAATACCTAGATCAATAGTTCTTGGGAAGATTAAATGTCATCAATTGGGCGTGATATAACCATTCTGCCTGGTACCTAGTAGGTTCTCAATAAATGTTAAAAACCACCTTGACCCCCAACCTTCCATGGAGGTCTGAGCTTCCCAGAGGGTGGTCCCCAGATCATCGGTATCAGCATCACCAAGAACTTGTTAGAAATGCAAATTATCAGACCCACCCAAAGTTAGAGAATCAGAAATTCTGGGGATGGGGCCCAGTGAAGTGTTTTTCTAAGCCTTCCATATGATTCTGATATATGTCAAATTTAAGAACCACTGGTTTGGATAAGAAAGTCTCACCCATGGCATTAAAGTCACATGGGGGGAAGCAGATGTGGCTCAAGTGATTGGCCTCCTGTCTACCATATAGGAGGTCCAGGGTTTAATTCCCAGGGCCTTCTGGTGAAAAGCAAGCTGGCCAGAGTGGAGTGCTAGCCCAGCGGAGTGCTGGCCTGTGCAGGTGTGCTGGCCTGCATGGAGAGCTGGCACAGCAAGATGACGCAGCAAAAAGAGACACAGAGGAGAGACAATAAGAGACACAGCAGACCAGGGAGCTGAGGTGGCACAAGAGACTGAGCAGCCTCTCTCCACTCCAGAAGGTCCCAGGATCAGTTCCTGGTGCTGCCTAAAGAGAAGACAAGCAGAGAAGAACACACAGAGAGCAGACAGCGAGCACAAAACAATGAGGTGGGCGGAGAAATAAATAAATAAATAAATAAATGAATGAATAAATAAATAAATAAATAAATAAAATCTTTTAAAAAAATAAATAAATAAAAAATAAAGCCACATGGGATGTCCTTAAAAACTGCTGGTGACCAAACCGTACCCCAGACTAAATCAGAATCTCTGGGTTCGTGGAGGTGCGTACTGGCAGTTGGTAGTTGTTAAAAGGTTTCCAGAGATTTAAATGATTCCATTTAAAGGGTCAAGGGTAGTCCATGTCTCTCCCCTGTGGTAGGTACCTGAAATCCCATCAATGTCAAGTCCTTCTGGAGTCTGAGCTACCACACCACATCTCACCTGTGGAAGCTCAGCCAAGTTTCCTATGCTTCCAATTATCCTCAGTACCTTCACCTACAAAACGGAGATGGTGATGATAATCGCAATCACATCCCCTTAGTTTCAGATATGAAAATTGAAACCCACAAACATTGTCACTCACCCATGGCACACACGGGCAGAAAGGCTGGAGCCCAGCCTGTGCTGCTGCAGAATCATGTGGGTGGATGGGGGAGGAGAGGTACCTGAGTTCATGGCGAGGGCTTTGATAAACTTGACATTATTTAGGCTTAGGGATGGGAAGGGAGGGTTGCCAGGTAATTGCCAGGGAATGTGCCACCTACCAAGGTGATGATAGCACTTGCAGGACTGAGTGCAGGACACAGTGGAGGTGTGCAGGGCAAGAAGCAGGATCAGCAGCAGAAAGAGGAGTGGCTAATGGATGTGTTCAGGGATGGATCTCCCACTGGGGCCATGGAAGGGGAGGTCACATTGGTTAAGATCCTTGAAGAAACAAAGATTTCAGAGTAGAATTGAGGGCTGGTTTTGGGAGCTAGATGTAGCAGGAAACAGAATAGGGAGAATATCTGTGCACTCTGATCTGGTTGAGAGAGAGGGAGGGGAGACACAGGAGCAGCTTATTTTATTTCTCCTTCTAAAATCTTTTCTCATGCATGATAAGAGTGGTGTAAGCCCAATGATCCATTAGCCCATGCAGTGTGGAAGCTCAGAAAATGAAGTAGCTAGGTCCAGGAAAATTTGACAGAGGGATTACAGAATCCATTATCTGAACACATGCTACCAGGCAATGAGGGAGTGGAATTTAGATTGGGAGACGTGGAAAGCTTTCAGGAAGGAAGAACTAGGAGAGATTTACCTCTTAGCAAGGTTTTAAGCAGGTGTTCTAGCTTGAGCTGTAAGGTCCAGGAGGCATGGGCTGGTGCCCTAGATCTAGCAAGATTTTAATACATGGAGGTTGTGAACAGTAGTATGACGGGCTAAATATGGCCATCAGATTTGCTTCGACTGATCTGTGCAGAGTTTTAAAGGAATGAACCTAAAAGGTCAGTGGATGGTTTTAATGCTAATTTCCTGATTGTGATATTAGACTCTAGTTACACAAGCTGTCATCATTAGGGGAAACTGGACAAAGGGCATATGAGATCTCTCAGTATTATTTCTCACAATTGCATGTAAATCTAAACTCATCTTGAAAATTTTAAAAAAAGTTTTAAAAAGTGAGCTGACCTTTAAAAATCAAAAGATTTCACGTAAAAATCTTAATTTCCAGCTTTTCTGGAAAAGTTGAAAAATCTGGCAACATCAGGCTCCCATCAGATCAGAAGAAGCTGAGGAGCATGGAGACAGCCATTAGAACCCTTGCTTTGTCTCATTCTCCACCAAGGCTGCTTCTCTTGTTTATGCTACTTTTGGGGGCCCAATACACTCTAGGGTTTTCCACTCTTCTCTAAAGAGTGATGGAGCTGAAGACCAAGTAGTCTGAAAGGTCATTTGAGGCTGCACAATATGTCTAGAGTTTAACACTACATCATGACTAAGAACACAAGGACCCCTCTCTTCCCTGGTGTCCTTAGGACCTGAGGACCTAACAAGTGTCATTATAGTATCTTCCAGAGTAGCAGGACCACTGAGGATGGGTTCCAAGAAGAATCAATGACATACTCAATGTCATGCTATAGTCATTTCGGACATAACTCAGGACCCATATAAAAGACAATGAATTCTAAAGTCACAGGTACTCTGATATTATTTGTGAAATAGGAATTAAGTAAGGCTATTTACCAAAATTGGAAATAGCTAGACACTTGGTTTAATCGGAACTCTCCATCTATGCACAATCTATGATTCAAAGACAATGTGTCATTCCAAATTGAGTCCGCCATTAGTTTTCTGAGGTTAAAACATCTTCCACATTAAAAACCTGTCCCCTTTAGTTTCCACATGGCAAGTTACTCAAGTGGAATCATTTACACCAAAGGCATTATAACATTCCCATCATCGAATAAATTCAGGTCATCCCTGTTGTACCAGAAAAGCATGAAATTGGCTCATATATTTAGATCTAACCTTTGTGTTTACTAAAAGACACTTTGTATAACCCTTAGTGTGCTCGATACAAGGTGCAGCTCTCCTACCATCATGTCACTGCCTACCTTATGCTCATACCACATAGATTTTCCTGCTTAGGCCCTTGTAATAGTGATGTCATCTTTACACTTTTAGCTATGGGAATCAGATTCCCCCAATAACTGGCCTAGTAGGAGTGGAATATTATAGCATGCAAACCAATAATAAGGAAAGCCCAGGATATGTTTACATATTGTTTAAGGCATGAGTTAACTTAAATTATATTTGAAATTCTGGTGCAGATGTAGGTCTTGGTTAAGTGTCCCTCAAGTGGCCCATTGTGTCAATGATTCACTGATAGGATTCTTCCATTCTTCCCTGGTGTTGAACTTTGACCCACAATATGCTCACTTTATGCCTAGCTGTTTTACAATTCAGTAAAATCAGAACAAACTACTTCTGTCCATTATGTCCTCAGATTTATTCCTTTTTGTTGCTCACGTTAATTCAACCTTATAGTACCATTGACACTGTCTCGGTTCAGATTGGCAGAAGTGGGTTATAAATGTTCCCATTTGCACCACGTCACAGTCAAAGAGATTGTGTATCTAGAATTCCTTGCAAAGTACCTGCAGTCTGATTGGGGTGTTGCAGTAGCCACTGAACTGACCACAATTCAGGCGTTTGGAAAACTAAACGATAAATGTGAGGTGTTCACACTGCTGGATTGAAATTAAGGGCTGTGGCATCCAAACCCAGTCACGTTATAGAAAATGTGGAATTGGGTTGCACTGTGTGGGGCATCAGCCGGACCCTTCTATAAGGCATCTGGTGAGGCCACGAGTCCCTCCAAATTTTTTTGCCATGTGCGTGTGACTGCCAGCTGGCAGAGCAGCTGCAGGCACAGGGCACTGTGGCAGCCAGCTAGCCATCACTCCCTCAGATAATACCCAAAAAGGTAAAAGGCGCTTTGGCTCCCACTTTGAACAAGCCTGCTTGGTCACCAGGGGTTCCATTGACCACTGGGCTGCAGAACATGCAAATAATCTACAGCTTCCTTAATTAAGGTAAATGCAAATCCCCAAAATAAAGTTCTACCTCAAAGTGGTTTTCTCATTTATTATTTCAAATAATTTGTTGCAACCACAAGTCACCTCTCTTTATACAAAGGCTCTCTTTATGAGGCTCCTGAAAACAACTGTTTTCGCCTTCTGTTTTTGAAATGAATGTATTTATTCTGAATAGCTATACACTTATGGATATAGATACAGAAACAGATGTTGATCAAATATGGTTCAGATTCCCAGAGATGAATTGATCTGATCAAAAACAGAACCTAATTGTGAGTGGTAGAGTGCAAGCAAATTGGTTTGGTTTTAAGAAAAAGTTAGAAAGCAACAGTCACATTGAAAAATATATATATATTTTTCATTTAGTGCCAGTTCTCTCTGCTGCCAAGAGACCACAAGTTTCTGTTTGGCCCTGATAAACCTCAGGTCTCTCCGACCTCTCCAAGGTATGCCAGGTTCTTATTCATTAAGCAAATATCTCAAGAACACCTCCTCTGTGCCAGAACGAGAGAGGTCCTTCTTTCATAGAATGCAACTCATGGAACGTTCCCTCTAGTCATCTTTTCCTAGCAAACACATTTCCCTATTTTCCAAATTCCAGGAAATGGGAAATTTCCCATACGTGTTTAATAGAGACACCCTGTCTTTGGATTTGTTTTTTTCAGAAATCACCCATCATGATAGAGACAGAAGCATGTTCTCTGCAACAGCTTTTTCAGGTTCTCTTCAGGATTTCTGAGAATTTTGCACCTCAAAAAAGAAAAGAAGCTGTCTTCTGTGTCTTTATTGGAAGGATCCCAGCAAATAGATACCATGGGCTTCTTGAAAAATGCCCTGCCTATGTCTGAAAGGTTAAGGTGCGCCCTCTACTGTTGATCTGGGGTTGCAGAGATGGAACCTGATGCCCAATTTGGAGCAGTGTCTTTGGCATTGAAAGTAATCTGCTTTGGCATTATGCAAAAAAGTTAGTTTGGTATTGTACTGAAATAGCCATACCCTGCAGGATTTTGTAGATTATTTTCCTGTTTTATCACTTCATGGGATTTCGAACAGCCCAGACTCACCACCCTAGGATTTGTGTGTGAAACATTTTATGCTCAGAGACCAAATGGAGAAAACTCAAGTTCTAATGCAAGTTGCAACTTCTCAAGCCTACTAAAAAGATGCCACATGTTGGATGCCCCCATGTGTAGCATCTTTTTCTTTCACAAAACATCTTTTCCCAGCCAAACATTTGGGTTTGCACACATCTGAGAATGGGGTAATGCTTAGAATTAGAGAGAGAGATGCAAGTTTCAATCAAAGTTTTGCCAGATACCCTGCTTATCAAATGTTGTTTAAAATGAAAACCTTTTTTTTCAGATACTTTTATGTGAATAATGACAATATCTTTCATTTTTTATCTTGATCATGTATTTTAAAATAAAAAGAAAGTGATTTTTTTGTTTCATTATTTTTGGAAGGACCACATGTAATTCTCTTCCATTTGACTTATCTGGTGTTTCCAATTATTGTCCCCAACGGTTGGGACTTTGCTTCAGTAAGCCCCAGAGGATGCAGAAGGGTCAGCTGTCCTGGCATCTCATGATTTATGACAACTCCAAATGGCAATTTCCCATTAATCCCTGATTTCCTTTGCCCCGGGAAGGCATTCCTTTTCTCCTACAAGGTGAGCCTGGAGTACTCCAAATGATGGCATAGTGTGTCATCAACCTCTGACCTACTTCATGGGTTAATTTTGGGAGCTCCGTAGGTCAGTCTGCGAACTGGCTGGCCGGTTGCCTGAGTGGCAGCAGGTGTCCTCCCCAGCAGCTCTGCACAATGTGGGAAATATGCTCATCCAAGTGATGGGGACTGGAGCCCCAGGCTTTCTGACCTCTCCTTTGAGCAGCCCCAGTGCGCTTTTTACAAGATTATCTTCCTGGGCCTCTAATTGGGGGATTCAGAGGAGAACCACAGTATATATAAAATGATGGGAAAATAGGACCTCAGAGCAAAGGCTAAATAAATGGCCCTAGTATTATTTTGCCTGGAGAAGAGAAGTCTGGAGGTGGAGTGGGTGGAGGAGAAAGAATATGTCCTGAAGGTGGCCAGCTGTTCAACATTCCAAGTGAGAAGAAAAGGAGAAGGAGAAATGAACATAAACTGCAACGTGAGAAATCTGTTTGACACAAGTAAGAAATTTCCAACAGTGAGAACTGTTCAATGCTAACATTGGGGGAATACCTATCTTAGATCAACTTTAAAAATGAGATTTTTCAAGCCAAGAGGATGGAAGGCAATCTGGCCTGAATGCAGGGAACAGACAGGAAGAAATTTTGATGTCCACTCCATATGATTTTTGACTCCACAAACAGCTCCTTACAATGGACATTTTCTCATAGGCTATCACTAAGAGCATCTACGTAGGACTTCTTGGACCTTCCTGTAATGATTTACTTAGCTGGGAAGTGAGTTGTCTTTGTGATCAAGTGATTGACTTGATCTTGATCTTATGATATGCACCCTCATTAGGTCCTCTGCTAATCAACTGCAAACAAGCACAGAACCTCCATTTCTTTAACAGTCAATGGGGACAAGAGCTCTGTTCCACCTCGTAGGAGCGCGTGGAGGAACAAATTATAAAAGGAATGACAAGCACACTGAACTCAGATATGTAGTGATTAGTCTGCTCAGATCTCTGGGCTACTCCCATATAGAAACATACATGGCTTTCTGAGTAACGTTTTAATGAGTTTCTCCCACATCAGCGTCTGAGTTAGAACAGAGAAAAATGGGAAGGACAAACCGAGAATCCAAGGGCACAGCCCTGGTCGGTATGAAGCCTGCCATTTTACTCTTGCCTTTCTCAGGTCTACAGCCAGCACTGGGCAAAATGGTGTGACGATTCCAGAACCAGGCAAACATACTGCTTTCCTTATTGGGGCTGTGACCTCTGCCTGGTTGGGCATTTCAAGTGGGAATATTTTCCCACTATGTCCTTAAATATCAGAAAGAGAAAACCCCATTGCCCCTGATGCTTGAAATAGGTAAGTTTTAAATAAGCAAAAAAATATAGACAAACAAATAAGTGTAAGCATTTTAGCACAGCAATAAATTGGTAGACTGTAGGTTCAGACTGAGGGCATATTTGGTCAAAATGAAAGAAAAAAAATCTGTCCACCCAAAATTCTACCTACAGAGAAACTGTCCTTCAAATAAAGGCCATCTTTCCTTTTGAGTTTTTTAAAACTGATATCATGTCATAGTAGGAAATACATTCTCCTTCTTCTTTCTTTGCCATCCCAGGATGTCAGGGTACCAATCATTTTTTGGGACTTCCCCTCCAATGGACTTCTTGCTGCACTGGAAGACTCCACACCTAGCTTGTTGTGTTTGTTTTTTTTTTTCTTGCTACTGTTGTGTGTAGATAATTGGATAGATAATTGTGGCATGTATATATTTTTTTAGCCTGTGGACAAAAACTTCCTAATGAAACTTTATGCACGTATTTGCATGCAACATAAAAATACACTAGCATCTAAGGAGCTTAAATCTTGGTTTCTGCAAAACTGCAAATCGATGTGGTGTTAATGAAAAAATAATATACAATTAAAAAGGGACTTTTCAGATAACACTGAGAGATTTTGTCACAAGCAGATCTGTGCTATAAGAAATGTAAAGGAGGCTGTTTAGAAACCACCCTGGCTTTTAAGGTTGGCACCAGCTTCTGGACTGCTCTTCTCTTGTCCCTGATGCAGTCCATGATGCTGCAATTAGAGACAGAACCCTGGACTGGGGTGGCCCACATGCAATTCTGGAAGAAGGGGCCAACTGAGCACTTTCATCAACCCCCTTATTTTCCTGATAGGAAATAGAGGATCCAAGAAGCAGTGACTAAGAAAAATACAACTAGTATGGGGCAACACTGGAATTAATCCCCAAATCTGCAATATGATTTACCCCACTTGAAAGGCCACAAACTGTGATGCAGTGAACTACATGTTGTTCATGTGACATTGTCACATGAGCCCACATTCCTTCATGGCCACAATCAGCTGGAGTGCCAGCCTTTTATGGAACCTGTGCCCTCCAGTTCGCCACAGTCCTCACCACTCCCTAATGGACTCCCTGACAATGAGGCCAGAGTGATTTAGAATTTATCACCATGCTTGCACAGTTGCTTATCTTAACCATTCACTTCATTCATTGATATTATTTTCCTGGGTCATTTAAACATTTGATTTTGCAAATCCTGCTCTACCACATGCTGCTTCTGTTCTATTCAGTAAAATCATTTGTGACTTTTTCCTATAAGAAATAAACAAAAATACCTAATGACTGTATACATGACACACCGTTGATCTGATAGTAATGGTGGGTATAGACCAGGAGATATATCATAGGCTAGTACAGGAGGTCAGTTTATTTATCCACCTTTTAAACAAGAGTCTAAACATTGCCAAGGACCCACATGCTGTGTTGCAATATTCTATAGGAGAACAACCACCATCTCTCCCTTTCCCTCACTTTATGCTGAGTAAAAGGTAGCCTCCCCCATATCCTCTACTGTGCTTTCTCAAGAAGATGAGGTGAGGGGGAATCTACTTTT
>JAQZBX010037726.1:0-23684 GCA_029593785.1 Cabassous unicinctus | reverse complement strand
GAAACCATTGTTCTATAGATTACTCTCAGATTTTTGAAATCTAATGGAGTGAGCCCTGTAGGTTTTCCGGACTGTCTGAGACCCTTATTGCCTGTTTTCCTTCAAATTTCTCCTTATGGTAATGCAAATGTTTATCTTCTGTCTGTCCCTCCTTTGTGTATTGGAAGCAGATAACTTGTTTTGTAAGTTTCACAGGTCTACAGCCAGAGGGGACTTTTGACCCAAGACAAGATACATACCTATAACTTATCTTTAGGTGATTTTGTACTTAGCATTGCTACTGAAATGATTTATGTAATGAATGAATTTTGCATATGGAAGGAACATGTCTTTTTGGGATTCAGAGGGTGGAGTGTGACAGTTTGAAATTATTTCATGAATCTCAAAAAGAAACTAATCCATCACTGTGGGTGTGAGATTATGTCAGTGAGGCATGACTCAGGTTGAGTCTCTGCCGTCTTGCTGGGTCTGATAAAAATGGAGACATAGGAAAATGGAGCTGCCATATTTGAAAAAAAAAGGTCTCCAGTTTGGCCCACAGCTGAGCTGAAAGAAGAGAAGCCCCCAAGAGGCTCAAAGAGCTAAGGCTCAGGAAGAGATGAGCCATAAGCCTGATAGCTGCAGTTGAACTCAGGAAGAAAGTGAAGTATCTGAGCCTGAGAGAGGAAGACCAGTAAGGAACAAGCCCTATGCCTGGTTGCTTTCAGCTGAGCTCTGGGAGACGGTACATCCCAGAGGGAAAGGCAGAGACCAGGCAGAGATCGGTGGCCATCTTGCTTTACCATGTAGCAGCTGACTTTGGTGAGAAAGCACCTCTGATGGTCCCTCAATTTGGATATTTCATGGCCTCAGAACTGTAAGTTTTTACCCCAAATAAATTCCCTTCATAAAAGCCAACCCATTGCTGGTACTTTGCATCGGCAGCCCTTTGGCAAACTAAAACAAACTCTTAGAAGATAATATAGGGGCAAATTTTCATGGCCTGGGATTTGGTAATGGACTCTTACAAGTGACACCTAAAGCATGAACATAAAAAGCAACAAGAGATACATTTGACTTCATTAAAATTAAAAACTTGTTTGCCTGAAAGGACACTACCAAGAATGTGAAAAAGCAATCCAAAGAAGAAAATAGTTGCAAATAATATATCAGAGAAGGTCTTAATATCTAGAATCTGTAAAAAAAAATTTTTTTTACATGCAACAACAAAAGACACACAACTCAATTAAAAAATGGTCAAAGGATTTGAATAGACATGTTTCCAAAGATGATATACAAGTGGCCAATAAGTAGATGAAAAGATATTCAACTCACTTGCCATTAAGGAAATGCAAAATAAAACCGTGAGATGCCACATCACACTCATAAAGATGGCATAATTTTTAAAAAGTATAGTAAGTGTTGGAGAGTATATGGAGAAAGTGGAACTCTAGTGCATTGTTCATGGGAATGTAAAATGGTACAGCCACTTTGGAAAGAAATATGGCGCTTCCCCAAAAAGTTAAATATAGAATTGCCACATGACCTAGCAATTCCATTTCTAGGTATATACTTAAAAATAGTAGAAACAGGGTCTCAGTCAGATACTTGCAAACCAATGTCCATAGCAACATTAATCACAATAGACAAAAGGCTGAAACAACCCAACTTTGAAAATATTATTCTCAGTGAAATAAGCAAGATACATGAGGACAAAATTTTATGATGTCATTTATAAGAGGTATCTAGAAACAGTAAATCTGCAGAGACTGAAAATAGATTACAGGTTACCAGCAAATGGGGGTAATAACATTTTTCAAAAAGGAATATGCAAAACAGTGTGTGCAGAAATTTATATGTATATATTGTCTCCCAATGGGCAAGGCAGGACAGACTATCAGCACATAAGACATGTATTTGCCATCCTTGAAATATATTAGGGGTCAGCAAACTTTTCCTGTAAAGGGCCATATAATAAGTATTTTACTTGTAAATACTAAATATTACAAGTAGACAGTAAATGGTAACTATTTTAGGCGTTGCATGCCATGTATAGTCTCTGTCACATATTTTGTGTTTTTGTTGTTGTTTAATATCCTTTAATAATGTAGAAAGCATTCTTAGCTTGCAGGCTGTACAAAAACAGGTTGCTGGTTATATTTGAACCATAGGCCATAGTTTTCCAACCTCTGACCTTGAGGTAAATGATTCCCAGCCTTTTCTTGTATGAAGACCCCATCTCATTGTTAAAAATTATTTTTAGGGGGCAGATGTGGCTCAAATGGTTGGGTGTCTGTCTCCCATATGGAGGGACCTGAGTTCGATCCTAGAGACCTCTCTGTAAAAATAAAGAAAAATATAGAAGGCACGTGGACCGCCAGGCCCCGCGAGTGGGTGCACTGCCAGGCCCCACAAGCGGGTGAGCCCCAAGACCCTGTGCGTGTCTGCGCCATCAGGCCCCATAAGCAGCTGCGCCGCCAGGCCCCATGCGCAGGTATGCCATCAGGCCCCGTGAGCGGGTGTGCCATCAGGCCCTGCCAAGCCACATAGCAAAATGATGACGGAACAGGAGAGTGACACAAGGGAGAGCCAAGATGAGACACACTGATAAAACCAGTAACCAAGGTAGCTCAGGTAGTACGACGCCTCTCTCTCCCACATCGGAGGTTCCCAGGATCGAATCCCTGTGAGGACCGGAGAAGGATGAGAAGAGAGGGCAGGAAACAGACACAGAGAATTGCCCAACGAATGGACACAAAAACAGCAAAAATGGCAGGGAGTGTGTGCTAAAAATGGATGAAAGTAAACAAATAAATCTTTTTTAAAAATTATTTTTAAAAGCCAGATTGCCACAAAATTGTGATTCTTATATTTATTTCTTTAAAATTACATTTTAAAACAAAGGTGTGGATATTAAAAACTGCAGTTGTTCTTGGTCCTGCCATGGAGATTCTTGGCAGACAGGCTAAAAACCATTTATCTAGTTCTAATGCCTAAGCTTCCAGAAGAGGACACTGAGGCCTGGAGAGAACACTTGTGCAAGATCAGATGCTAACAATTCATCAATCAAGTATTGTTTCATGGGTGATACTTATTGACCCAGACACATGAAAGTATAATAAAAAATCCAAAGCCTGTAATACATAAAGCTCAAATTTGAGCCCTCTAGGAGTCTAGAGAAAAGGGAGATAAATGTGGGTTGAAATAATAAAGAAAAGCTTCATGAATAAAGACTTTTCCAGGAAAGAAAAAGATTGCTTTCATTTTATATTCATTCAGCAAATATGTGTTGAGCTCCTAACTTGTGTCAGGTACCAGGTGATGGAATTTAGAGTCAAAGAAAAGGAAATGAATGTAGTGCATATCTGGTTTAGGTGTTTATTTGCTAACTTGTTATTTGAGCAAATATAATATTTTGTTAGTCTGTATTGTGTTCTCAGCACTGGAGGCAGTGAGAACACAGATTGAGCTTTGCCAAGGACTTCTAGTAGGAGAATGTGGAGAATAATATTGGTGAGCTGGGGGTGAAGAAGAGAGTGAACAGAGATGAGCTACTGAAGATCTTGATGTCTGATGACAAAGATGTTAATGCTGCATGAAACCTCATGGAAGAATCTGTTACTGGGAGAAATTTTTAAATGTTTTTACTTTGGCACATGCAGAAGGCAGCTGTGGTTTACAAAAACAAGACAAAATCTGCAGTCAGAAGAATAGGACTGAAAGTCAAGCTCCTTACCATGCAACCTGGGGCAAGCTGCTGAAGTGAACAACTGTGTTCTCCTCTAAAATGGGAAAGATACTAGTTTCTACCTGTGTGTGTACTTAAATCACAGGCATAATAATGCCTGATATATGTTATAGATTCAAATATGTCTAAATGAACAAATGAATTAAAAGTTTTAAAAGTATGTAAATAATATAATGTATATATAGCTCTTACTAGAGATGCTGGCACATAGATTAAGCATTTAAGAAACATTAATTTATGTTAGCTAACATTGTTATGATATATATGCATGTCTCTCTGACATATAACACATCATATATAACTATATTATATGTAACTACATTATATAGTTACTATATAAATCACTGCATTATATATACATGTTTGCATACATACATGCACATGTCTGTGTGTGCACGTACATGTGTATATGTATATTATATATACTATTTTAAAGGAATAATTGACAGTAGTGGCTGCTGGTAGATATGAGGAGAAAGTCAGAAGATAAGAAGAGGTAGGACATGTGTATATATTGCATGCAAAGCACATCAAGCTTCATATATCATAAGTCTGTGAAATGTACATTCCAATTTCCATTTTACAGGTAATTTATCTGATCTGAAACTTTTTGCACTAGTTTATAGGCCCCATAAGAGATGGGGTCATATCTGCTTTGTTTGTCTCTGTATTATCAGCATCTAGCAGAGTGCTTAGCACACGGATCCCAATTAATAATGTTTCAAAGAATAATTAATTAATTAATTAATTGCTTAAAGAGAAGAATCCTTGATTGCCTTTTTTGTGACCAGAGTTTACAAATCTAGGTGTTTAGTGATACCCAGGACATGGAGGAGCAAACAGATATCCTCAGCACACAACATGGCTTCCAGCAGTGTACAGGAAGAATGCTTGAGATAACATTAGTCATTCTAGAGTCTCTGCAGGTCTAGCCAGTCATCAACAAATCCTGGAGTAGATAGAAACTTAGAGAGTCAAGAAAGCAGGCTAATACCCCCAGTTATATGGAGAATAAAACCTCAGTACAGCAGCAGCTCAGACCCAGCTGCAAAATCATCAGGGAGGGAGGGACATGGTTGCCAAGGCTTGTTGGGCAAGAAGCCAAGGACAAACATGCAACCCACTGAGTTCAGCAGAATATAAACACAAGCTTCCAATTCCTGCGGCTTTCCTGGAAGCAGTTAGCTCTCCAACAGGACAATCCTTTTAAACTTTTCAGTCAGCTTAATGTGCAGCACCCTCTGGTGTGCGATATGTCACAAAAAACATATTTGACTGGGTCAAATAAACAGCCCTAGAGTGTTATTACATATACTCAGAAAACACGTGGTCTTAGGAGGTAAGGATGCTTATTTAACTATGACTAAAATCCACTGACAATTCTGGCTATATTTTAATGGAGTTAAAACACCACAATTTGTGATGCTCCCAGATTCTGAGTATAGAACATCTGGGGCTCAAATCATCTGGGGGCTCCTTCATTCACATAGGCTGTTATGGAGTGACTTAAAAGTTGACCTCAGCCGAGACTGTCATCCAGAGTTGCCTACACATGACCTATTCATGTAGTTTGGTCTTCCTCAGAGCAAGGTGCCCTCAAGTTACTAGACTTCTTCCACGGCAGTGCAATACTCTGGAGCAGGTTTTCCAGATAACAAGGTAAAAGCTGCCTGGCCATTTACAACCCAGGCTTGGAAGCTACAGAGCGTCGCTTTCACTATATTCCCCAGTGAAGCAGGCTTCATATAGGGAATGGATAGATAGATCTGGAACCTGGCAGAAAGGACCATTGAACATCAAAACCCCAAGATGGCTGCTGGAAGATCCTTGCGAGATTTCCACCATGCAGAATGAGAATCCCAGAGATTCCCAAGAGATTCTGCAGATATTCTCCCAGGACATTATCATTGGCCCCACCTGGGGGATTGATGGGTGGGGTAATCAATCAAAACAGCAAACACCTGGGACTCCTCCCATGCCATTAGCAAAGGGGTGGAATAATTAACAATTTAAAAGGCAGGCACAAAGGTCCAATCACCCCTTCTGCTCCTGTTCCTGACCCCTGCCACCCCCTGCTTCTGCTCCCGGCAGCTTCCGTGCCCTGCTGCTGTGCTTGGGGCTCTCCTAGCTACTGCACCCTGCTCTTGCCATGTGCCCCCTGCACGGATCAACACGAAAGTAAAACCTGGGCATTTATAATCTATAATGGGAAATTGTAGTCTATAAATCAGCCCTCTCTATCACTCTTCAGCCCCTTACCCTCTACCAGGGACCCGTGACCTGTTATTTTCTCCCATTTCTCTTCTCTCCCTACCTTAATAAATTGCTGGCCTCACTCACCTGACGTGTTCTGAAATTCCTTTCTACAGCATAAGAACCTAGACTAAATCCAGTAACACCAAATTCAAGGGGAAGGAATATCAAAGAATTCTTTCAATGGGAGAAACATCAAAGAATTTGTGGCCATGTTTTAAAACCCCACCCTTTATTACTATCTAACTTGCTATAAAGTGGATCTAAATACTGAAAAACAGTAGAACATATTAGCTATATGAATGCTGGGTTCAAATATCAGCTCTTCCATTTACTGACTGTATAATTTTGGATACACTACCTTTCTCTGCCCGAGATTTTTCCTCTGTAGAATAAAAGTGACAATTACTGTACCTAACCCACATGGTGGCTGGAAGGATCAAATGAGTTAATCAAGTGCTCAGCACAGTATCTAGAAAAAAAGGAAACACCTAATAAATGTTAGTTATTGGATATTGTTTTATCCAGTAGCAACATGGTGAGTATCATCTCTGTGCTGGGAACTGTGACAGTCTGTCTTTAGGGAAACAAATATGAATAATATAGGATCACTGATCCTGAAGAGTTCACACTCAAATGATTAAAGAGATTCAAAGAATTACAAAGGTGTGTGTTATGTGTATACCCAGATTATGTCAGGGAGTAAATGTTGGTCTTGAATTCACATGCTAGGGTTTGAGACAGACTCTGACACTTTGAAGCTGTGTTATCTTTACAATTCATTCAACCTTTCTGAGCATTATTTTTCATCATATATAAATGCTAATAGTCTTGCATTTTCTATCCACTTCATAGAGTTATTGTAAATAACAGTGAAATAGAGTTTGTGAAAGTACTTTGTAACCCATGGCAATCCCACTACTCAGTATATACCCAAAAGAATTGAAGCAGGAACTCAAACAGATATTTGCACACCAATGTCCGTGGCAGCATTATTCACAATTGCCAAAAGATAGAAGCAACCCAAGTGTCCCCAAACCGATGAATGGATAAATACAATGTGATTTTTACATTCAATAGCACATCATTCAGCCATAAAAAAGAATTAAGTCCTGATACATACAACATGGATTAACCTTGAAGACATTGTTTTAGTTTGCCAAAGGGCTGCTGATGCAAAGTATCAGAAATGTGTTGGCTTTTATAAAGGGTATTTATTTGGGGTATTACAAAGCCTTGAAAAAGTCCAACTTAAGGCACCATAAGAGATGCTTTCTCACTGAAGTCAGCTGCCATGTGGTGAAGCAAGATGGCAGGTGCTCTCTGCCTGGTCTCTGCCTTCCCCTCCAGGATGTACCATCTCCTGGAGCTCAGTTGTGGGCAACCAGGCATCGGGCTTGTCTCTAACAGGGCCTTCTCTCTCAGGCTTGGCTGTTCCGCTTTCTTCCTGAGTTCAGCTGCAAGCTATCAGGTATAAGGCTCATCTCTCCCCAGGGCTTCAGCTCTTTGAGCCTCTCCTTGATCTCACTTGGCAGCACCAATAATGGCAGAGTTCCCTTTTCCTGTGTGTTTCTGTTTTTCTGTTTGTTTGTTTTGGTTTTTTTTATCAGAACCAGCAAGAGTGTGGATATTCAACCTGAGTTACACTTCACTGAGGTAGTCCAGTTGTAAAGGTCTCACACCCACAGGAATGGACCAGCCCACAAACATAATCTTTCTCTTTTTGGGAGTCATAAAATAATTTCAAACTGCCACAGACATCATGTTGAGCGAAATAAGCCAGACATAAAAGGACAAATATTGTATGACCTCACTGATTTGAAACAGAATAAGCAAAGCATAGAGTTAAAATCTAGAATATAGGTTACCAAGGGATGGGGTGGGGACAGGTAATGGAACATAAAGACTTAAAATGTACTGGGTTCCTATTTGTAATGATGGAAGTGTTTTGGTAATGGATGGTGATGTTGTTCACAACACTGTGAATGCAATAATCAGCACTGAAATATATTTCTGAATGTGATTAAAAGAGGAAATGTTAGATTGTATATATGGTAACAGAATACAATTTTTAAAAACCCATGCAGCTACACTACACAAACTGTGAACCCTAATTTAAACCATGGACATTAGTTTATTTTTTAAAAGTGCTTCGCAACCTCTAAATGTGCTGTTTGTGTATGAGCTGCCATCGTTCCCTAGGCCTCACACTGAATACTGCATGTGATTGTTTCTCCTCAAGGGCTCTGTCCTGCAGAGGGGCTACCAGACCCCACCCCCAAAACAATTTCACAAAAGAGGATACATTTCATTAAAGCATTTAGAATCTGATGGTTGAGTGCAGCTATTGGTTACAAAAATACTTTTAAGCAGAATGTTTACAAATTATTTCCCTCTTCTGCCACACACTAGAGATTAAATCCAAATTCCAAGTTTGCTAGGCAGAAGGGGATGTTACAAGGAAATACATGAGTACCTCAACAGATGGCAAATGTAGTTTTTTCTTAAACAGAGAGGTAAATCCCATAATGTGGTTCCCTGGGAATGATTAGTAATAAAAATATGTTAGTTTTACCTCTTCACACTATTTACTACATTATTGCCCAAGAGTGCTAAGAGCAGGATCTTGAAAGGAATATGCTATCACCATGCAAGAAGGTTTTGGTGGTTGAAACTCTATGTACCCTAGAAAAACATGTTCTTAAAGTTATTCCATTCCTGTGGGTGTGGACCCAATGTAAGTAGAATCTTTTGATGTGATCCACCTCATTCAGTATGCATCTTAATGCTCTTACTGGAGTCTTTTATAAATGGGACAAATACAGAGAAAGGAAGAAAGCCACAGAAACAAGAAGCTGAAATCAAAGAAACCCGGAAGAGAAGGGAGAGAACAGAGGCAGCTGCCATGTGCCTTGTCATGTGAAAAAGAAGTCCAAGATCGCCGGCAGCTTATGATGATACCTTGATTTGGATATTTTCACACCCTCAAAACTGTAAGCTTGTAAGCTAATAAATTCCCATGGTTAAATGGCAACCCATTTCATTGTATCTACTTTAAGCAGCCTAGGAAACTAAAACACAGGTATTTTTGCATTTTGAAACTTTTACATGATATGTGAATATGAATACAGCCTTGAGAGTGTTTGCTTAAAGCAGAAATTGCTTTTTAATAGCCTTGTCCATATTGATGTTTATGACAAAGCCATCACTGTATATTATACAAGAGTACTATATGGGCTAGCTCTTTGTGGAGAGATGGGGGTACAAGGTGGAGATTACAGGAAAGACAGAAAAATTTCAAAGGAAAACTTGAAAGCCTTTGGTTACTGGTAGATATGGGAATGGAGGAGGAGAGACCAAGATTCTGAATATCCATACTAACAGTCTTGGGAATATTGTCTATCAGATGGTTAAGGAAAGAGGTCCAGGTCTGAGGAGGAAGTGCTCAAAATGAGACATGTACTTTCAAAAGCCATCAGCCTAGTGATGAGGACTGAATCTTTAAGAATGGATGAATCTTTAAGAATGGAGGAAAGTATAGGACAAAAAAAGCTATGGAAGCACATCATGGATTAAAAACTAGTATCCCTCTTCCTTACTCTGGAAATCTTTTAAATTGTTAAAACACAAAGTTTCTGTGCACATCCACTTTCCATGGATAAATGAGCTTCTCATCTACCCTCCTGTGAAAGACAACCCTTAAGAACCCAGGGTGCCCTACTTCCATCATTCTCACCTTAAAAGACTCAAGAGGGTGTATGCTTCTAAGGGTGACTCTCCAAGAGGTCTGAGATGATTCTTTGTCCCATCTGTAAAAGAAGGAAAACATATATTTAAATTTGATAAGACTTTAATGTAGTTATATACCCTTCAAATCAATAGAATAAAATGTGTGTGTGCATATGGATGTGTGTGTGGCAGGGATGCTATGTGGAACATAACAAAAGATAAAGAAGGAAAAAAGGAAATATCAAGAAGCAAAAACAAAACAAAACAAAGCCGTAAATAAGATGCTTGTAATAAGACCAAACTTATTAGCCATCTGAATGAATGTAAATGGGTTAAATTCCTTATTAAGAGAAAAAGACTCACAGATTGGGGAGGAAGTGGAGTTCCAAATATGTACTAACATAACACATATGCAAAACAGAGTCACCTAGATAAGTTAAAAAGAACTTACAAAGACATATCAGGGAAAAACAAAAGAAAGTTGGGTTGACAAAATTAGCAAATTATGATTTAAGTCCAAATAGAAATGAAAAAAGGGTCATTTTATAATGACAAAAATTAAATCTAGAATGAAGATATTAAAGATTTGAGCAATGGACATTCAAATTGAGAATGATATAAAATTAAAATATAGTGATCAAAACCTGTCACAATTACAGAGAATAAATTGTCAGAAACATAAATGAAGTGAGAGAATTTAACATGCCATTCTTAGTATTTGACAGAACAAGCAAAAAAAAAAAAAATAGATGTAAACAATACATAGACTTTTTAAATAACATAATGCATAATTATAGAGAACATAGTTTTTTTACATAATGCCTTATTTTCCAAAATTTTTGAAGCATTGATAAACTGGTTACTTTCTGTGTCAATAATAAAATCTACATAAATTCTCAAAGGTAGAAATTATGTACCACTTTCTCTTATAACAATGCAATAAACTTAGAATTCAGTAATAAAATATATTTATAAAACCTACCTATGAAAACTTTTTTTAAAAAGAAAAATCAAAACTATAATTATAGCTACTTAGAAAACAATGACAATAAAATAACTACAATATAAATATGGCTAAAGATAACAAAAAGTCATACATTTAAATTAGACCAATATTTTTAAAGGAATTAAAGGAAATAAACTAAAATTTCAACTCAGGATTTGGTAAAAGAATATTAAAACACATTAACATTGAATGTTAATGGTTTGAATTCCCCAATCAAAAGACAGACTGATAGAATGGATTAAAAAAATATGAGCTATCTATATGCTATGTACAAGAGACTCACCTCAGACACAACCAGGTTAAAAGTGAAAGTTTGGAAAAAGATATTCCATGCAAATAATAACCAAAAAAAGAGCTGAGGTAGCAATACTAATATGGGACAAAATAGATATCAAATGGAAAACAGTTGTAAAGGATGAAGAAGGTCATTATATATTAATAAAAGGGGCAATTCACCAAGAAGAAATAACTGTACTAAATATTTATGCACCTAACCTGAGTGCCCCAAGATAAATGAGGCACACACTGGCAAAAATGTAGGGAGAAATAGATGTCTGTACGATAATAGTTGGAGACTTCAATACACCACTCTCAGTATTGGCTACAACATCTGGATGGAGGATAAATAAAGAAAGAGGGACCTTGAATAATATAATAAATGAACTAGACTTATCAGACATCTATAGAGCATGACACCCCAAAGCAACAGGATATACATTCTTTTCAAGTGCGCATGGATCCTTCTCCAGGATAGATCATATGTTGGGTCACAAGACAAGACTCAATAAATTTAAAAAGACTGAAATTATACAAAACAGTTTCTCTGATCATAACAGAATGAAGTTGGAAATCAATAATGGATGAAAAAGGGAAAATTCATAAATATATGGAGATTAAACAACACACTCAAAAAGTCAGTGGGTCAAAGAAATTGCAAGAAAAGTCAGCAAATATCTTGAGGCAAATGAAAATGAGAACACCACATATCAAAGCCTATGCAAAGGCAGTGCTGAGAGGGAAATTTATAGCCCTCAATGTTTACATTAAAAAAGAAGAAAAACCTAAATTTGAAGATCTAACTGCACACCTGGAGAAACTAGAAAAAGCACAGCAAGCTAATCCCAAACCAAGTCAAAGGAAAGATATAATAAATATTACAGCAGAAATAAATGAAATTGAAAACAAAACAAAACAAAAAAAACAATAGAAAGAATCAACAAATCCAAAGGTTGGTTCTTTGAGAAGATCAACAAAATTGACAAATCCTTAGCTAGACTGACAAAAAAGAGAGAAGATGTAAATAAATAAAATCAGAAATGAATGGAGGGATATTACCACTGACCCTGCAGAAAGGGGTAGGTGGTAGTTTCTTAAACCTTACACCCAAAGCACAAACAACAAAAGAAAAATTAAATAAACGGGACCGCCTCAAAATTAAACTTTTGTACCTCAAAGGACTTTGTCAAAAGGGTGAAAAGGTAGCCAACTCAATGGGAGAAAATATTTGGCAATCACATTATATGATAAGGGTTTAATATCCATGATTTATAAAGAGATCATACAACTCAACAATAAAAAGACAAACTATCCAATAATAAAAATGGGCAAAATCCAGACCGGCTCTGTTTCATAGTGCTGAAGGGTGCTATGTACCAGGCCAGTGAAATACTGGAGCCTACCTTCCTAATTCTCTCAGGAGTCAATGGTGCTGCAGCAGGCTGGCTGTGTGGAGGGTTTACCAAGTGGAGCAATGATTACCAGAGCGATGTAAGTAGAACTTAAAGACAATTGGCATTATGGCCTGCTCCCATGGAGAGAGAACATGTATGGTATTGCAAATCTGGAGCTTAGATCTATTCATTGCAGCTCAAAGAGGAGCTTGTGCATTGATTAGTATTAAATGCTGTACCTATAACTCTCCTATTCTAGATATATGCCTGATGATTATGATAATATCTTTTCTGTTCTAGATCATAAGCAGAGGGATGTTGAACATGTTAAAAGTTCTGGTAAACTTAATTCATTTTCTAAGTAGTTAATGAATATGCCTATAAAATAAAGGAATGGCTCCCTTAAGTACTGTCTTTATTTTGCTTGCCATATACTTGTCTTGTTGCCTATACTGTCTTTGTGAGTTTATGTCTAAGGCAGTGCCTCTCTTCGTACCTCTTCTAGCTGTCCTAAGCATAACCACTGCTCTGGTAACTGGGATTGGCAGTTCATACCCAAACCCAGGAAGTCTACCAAAATCTCTCCCTAGAGTTAACCAACAGCATAAAAGAATTCAAGGAAGAATGCTGTTCCCCATCAACTTTGGGAGGATGCAGCCTCTGAAGGCAGCTGGCCTTTCTCACTCTCATGGTCCAGTATGTCATAGCTGGTACCCTTTTGGGCCTGCTTACCATCATCCTCTTTATCTGTTTAACGGGGCCATCTATCTTCAAAATTTTAATTAAGTTTATTTCTTACATAAGCAATGCCTTAGTAGTCATGTGGGGGTTTCATCCAGTTTCAACCACAGTGTCGGGCCTGTCTTCCTCAATCTTAATAGAATAGCCAGAGAGGTTTACACCCTGTCAGGCAGGGACTAATGCCCTAACCAGCAGGAAGTAACTACAGAAGAATGACCATTGCCCCTCAGCATACCCTTATTCTGTGAGGGGGGAGTTGAGACAGGTTAGTATAGGGAAACAAGGAAAAGATGAGCCACAACATGGCCTGATAGACAACATGGCCGACAGACAAGATGACTGACAGACAACGTGGCCGTGAGACCCCACCGAAACCTTGACCCTGACCTTGAGGTCCCAGTTAACTCTTTGCAGGACCTCCCCTTGGCCTTGGATATTCCAAACAGTCCTCACCACTGGCCCCCACCATTGGTGGCGTAGCCAATAACAGTTGGGATTCCTCCCTTTAGCATTAGCAAGGGGAGGAATAATTAATAGTTTAAAAGGTGACCACACAAGTGAAAGCTCTCTCTCTCTGCCTACAGGAGACCGATCAAATCTCGGAGCATATTTCTGTCCTTCTGCCCTATTTCTCAGCAAGCTCTGCTCTTTTCCCTCATTTCCCAATAAATTCTTTCTACTGGCCTAAAAAAGAAATGGGCAAAAGATTTGAAAAGACAGTTGTCCAAAGAAGAAATACAAACGGCAAAGAAACACATGAAAAAATGTTCAGCATCACTAGTGATTAGGGAAATGCAAATCAAAAGTGCAATGAGATATCATTTCATACCTATTAGACTGGCCACTATTAAAAAGTCGGAAAACTCTAAATGTCTGAAAGGATGTGGAGAGAATGGATGCTTATTCACTGTTGGTGAGAATGTGGAATGGTACAGCCACCGTGGAGGACTGTTTGGCAGTTCCTAAGGAAGTTGAATATAGACTTGCCATGTGACCCAGAAATACCATTACTAGGTATATACCCAGAAGAACTGAGAGCAGAGACACAAAGAGACATCTGTACACCAATATTCATAGTAGCATTATTCATGATCACCAAAAGTTGGAAACAACCCAGGTGTCAATCAACTGATGAATGGATAAACAAATTGTGGCATATACACACAATAGAATATTATGCAACAGTAAGAAGAAATGTCCTGAGGCATCTGACAACATGGATGAACCTGGAGGACATTATGTTGAGTTAGTAAGCCAGATATAAAAGGCCAAATACCGTATGAGTGTGCTTTTATGAACTAAATATGTTGTATAAACTCATGGAGTTAATAATTAGAATATAGGTCACCAGAAAATAGAATGAGAGTAGAGAATGGAAAGCTTAGGGTTAATCTGTGCAGAATTGGTTAACAGGTTGTTTGTTAGGGGAGTCAATGTGGATCAGTGGTTGAGTGCCAGCTTCCTACATACAAGATCCTGAGTTTAATCCCTGGCCCCAGTACCTAGAAAAAAAAAAAAAAATAGGTTGTAAATCTTTGGAAATGAACAGAAATGCTAAAGTACATCAAAGTGTTTGTAACTAGCAGAGCTATTATATGGGTGTGACAGTGGTTGAAAGGGTAAATCTAAGGTCATGTATATTACTAGAAGGAAAGCTGAAAAATGTAACATGGGAATGTATTACATAGTGAAACCTCATGTAAAATATGAACATGGGTGATATTGCATATTTAAGGCTATTTTTACAAAATATAAATACAGATAAACTAGAGAGAGATGGAAACAGAATGGCAGCTATGCATGGCAGGGGAGGCATGGAGAGATTGAGAGGTGATGAGGTTTTTTTTGTTTGTTTGTTTTTTGTTTATCATTATTATTGTTGTTGTTGGAATAATGAAGATGCTCTAAAAATTACTGAAGTGATGAATGCACAACTATGTGATTTTACCAAATAGCATTGATTGTACACTTTGGATGGATTTATGGTTTATTAATATGTATCCATAAAATTGATTAAAAAACACATTTGAGGAAATTAAAAGAATATTGCTAATTAAAATTAATTAATTAAGAAATATTAAATAAATAATTGATATATGAGACTAAGAGCTGGTTTGAGATGTGAGGTGATCTTAAACCAGAGCGGGTGAAATCAGGTGAAGATCATGAAGTGAATAGAGAAAAATATAGCCACACATAATGACGATTTACATCTTTATCTATTTATCTAAATATATTTTATATAAGTAGATATGGATGCACATATCTATATATAGAGTAGATAATATTTTAAAAGTTGAAGATTTAAGATAAAAAGGATATTTTGAGAAAAATAAAATTAATAAAACTTGCTTAAAAAGAAAAAATACAGAAAAATAAAAAATGAAAAATGAGAGCACATTTTCACCACCATTTGGTCACCACTATTGATCCTTTGCTATGTGTTATTTGGCACTTTATTGGAACAAGATGTGGAAGAGTCTTTCATAAATTAGTCACTGTGCTTAATTGGTTTTATAAGTGATAACCATCAAATATTCAAAACATGGATAACTCCTGCCTCCATTATTTCTCTAGAGCAACATAGGGAGAGATGTAAAACTTCCCATTTCATTTTATGAAACGAAAATACTTATTACACTAAACCTTACCAATGTATTGAAGTAGATTAAAATATTAAATAAAATGATAGCAAATTAAATATACCAGTATATTAACATAACAAAATGATGGGTTATGAAGTCAGTCAGTCTTGTTTAAACCTTGGTTTCATCACTTACATGAGATTTGAGAACTTGTGTATCTTAACATCAATGAGTTCCCATTTCCTCAACTGTAAAATATTAGTAGTACTGGCCTCATGTAATTGTGGTGAGCACTAAAAATGATAATGCATTCAAAGTACTTAGTACTGTTTATTGAGTCTACATTGGTAGGCATTCAGTAAATATGTGTTTCTTATTTTATTGTTAGCTTATCAAATAGATTATCTGAGAAATATAGGATGACTTAATATTAAATGTATATTAATATATTTCATTGCATCAATAGGTGAAAGGCTAAAAATTGTATGACCATCTTGATATATTCCAAAACAGCACTGGAAAAATTTAATCAGCCTTTTTCATAAAACACCGAGTCCTAAAAATGAGAGATACCAAGAGGCATTTGAAAAATTGAAAATTTATTTATGGAAGAAAACAAAAAAATAGAAAAATGCTTATTTATCAACTTTTGGTTTGAAAATGATCATTAAGTGAACAATTCAACCTTTCTCTTCCAAGAAATCATCTAAAAACCAAGAAACAGAATGAAAAGCAAAAGGGCACATACCACTTTAAACTAAATAAGGAGATTGCTAAAATCTCAAATATCAAGACAGGTAGGTCAAAGGACTGCCAAAAGCAGAAGTGATGCATGGGAGGAGTGGAGCAAGGTCATGACCTCAAGACTGTCTGTCAACCGCTTAAAAGACATTCCAGAAGACAAAGGGAGGCGTATGCTGGGCTAAAACTGAATCCTTGGTCTACAACCATCCACAGGGGCACATGGACTAGTATCTGAGGCTTTCCTAGATGAGGCTCTGAGTGACCAGCCAGAGGAAGGAGGACATCCCTACAGACTCAAATGAACACACCGCATGCTCAGAAATTAATCTACTTCTGTACAAATGGGGATGTTGTATTCTAAAATAACCTCCCCCTCACCCCCTGATATCTATGTCCTTAAACATGGAAGAAACAAAATCTAAATAAACTCCCAGGCCATGTGGGAAATCCTAGCCAATCTGGATGTGGCCATGGTCCCACCCCAAGGGAAACTTCAATAAATAGCTGATTCAGGAAAAATTGACTTTTTTCAAAAATAAGTAATTAAAAAGAAGTCATCCTAAAATCTATACAAAGATACCACAAGAAAACGCAGCAGAAAATGTTACTTTGTATCCACCAACAAGTTTTTAAAACCTTATGAAGCAATCAAGTCTGTGAAGCAATCAAATCTAGGACTGCACAAAGCAGAGTTGTGGGAGCTCAGAGAAGAAATGAAATGTGAGCTGAAAAACTTGAAAAATGTGGAAGAAAACAAAAATAAAACCATCTTGAGTGAATGTAAAATTAGAAGCATTAGGCTACTAGGGGAGAGAGGTTATAAATGTTGGGGAGGGCAGAGAGGAATCAAAAGAAAATGAAAATGAAGAAAGAGTAAGAAAGAATTTGAGAAATTGCTTATATTCAATAAATGGCAGGACAGTCATTCAAATCAACCTTCCCACTGAAAATGATGGATAAAATATAGATTAAAACAAAAAAACTTTAAAATATTGACAATTTGAAAAGACAGTGAGAAGTCACTGACAATTTTTTAACCAGGGAGGTAGGTAGAGTGTCAGAGCTCTAAAGCTGCTTTTGCTTGGAGAGCATCTACTTATATCACAAACATGTGTGCCAGTTCTGTGACCTGCCTCACAGGGTTAGATAAATAGAAGTCAAGGCCCAGGGACCACCAGGGTTGTTGAAGTCTTCCCATACTGAAGAGGTCCCAGGGACAACCCGGGATAAGAGCAAGTCATAGCTAGACTCCTCACCCCCCAACCACTAGCATAAACACTGGAAAACAGTAGAAAGAGCTGACTTGGTGCTTAGCAGAATCAGAAATTAAAACAGAAAGGAAACGGGAGAGAAGTTATCCTTTCCTTCAGATATACAGAGTCTGAGTGGGCCAGGGATTCCAAAGCCTTCGATCCTGTTTGAGGCACTCCTGACTGGGAGTACCCATGACGTTTAGCAGAAGCCAAGCACTGCCTCTTTGCGGGGCCGGGAGAGGGGGCACACATCCATCCTAGACATCAAGGAACTTTTACAAATAATTTTCCAAGGGCCTTAACCAACAGTCAGAAGTTATTAGGCATACAAGGTAACAAAACAGTGTGAACTTGAACCTGACTAACAGAAACCACAGATGGCAGAAATCACCCTTCTTGGCCCAAATTAACCACTGCAAATGAAAGAGAGAGAGAGAGAGAGAGAGAAAGTTGACCAACATTATTGCTCAAAAAAAAAACAAAACAAAACCATGAAACATCAGACTCAGAAATATTAGGAATTCTAACAATTATTGGGAAAAAATCATTACATTACTACTTGAAGTTTCCCAGAACATAGGAAAATAAAAGCTTGTAAGTAAGTTTAATGAAGTAAATATAACCTTGATATTCCTAAGTTCAGCATATGTAAAAATTTATCTAAAAATCTAAAACACCAATCTAAAATCAATTATTTTAAAATTCTAAATAAAATATTAGCTGACAGAATCCAGAAATACATTCAAATAATTTTGTACCATAACCAACTGTTTATTCAAGGAATTCAAGTATGGTTGCACACTAGGACATTTATTAAAGTATACAACATATTTAAAAAGAAAAATTATGCTTATCTTCATAGACATGCAAAAAATCAGTTATTTTTTAATAAAAAATTTTCTTTAATAAGATAGGAATAAATGACTATTGCCTAACATAATAAAATACGTCCATCTCAACCCCAAAATCAAAATCTCACACAGTGAGGAAACTCTTGAAGCACTTTCAGTTAAAGTCAGGAGTAAGATTCGGGTGTCTACCACCACCACTATGATTCAACATTGTTCTGGAAGATCAAAAGCACTATTAGGAAATGGAAAAAACTGAAGGTATAAAACATTGTAAAGGAGTTAAAATTATCATTATTTGCAGAGGATATTATTGCAAACAATGAGATTACAAGCAAATTAATTGAAAAACAATTACAAACAATAAGAGAATTTAATAAGGATGCAGGCTACACAATTAATACAAGGAATCAATAGATTTCAGGTGCACAAATAACAAAGTAGAAGATAAAATGGAAGAATAAGTCCCATTTAAAATCGTAACCTCTTGATCCAGGAATGTAGTAAAATGAAAAATGTGCACGATCTATATGAGACATATCTGCAGGGCTTTGAAGAGTATAAAAGAGGACTTCAGGAATTTAAAGGGACACTATGTTCTTGGATAGAAAGGCAATGTCATAAAGATTCACTTCTTTAAAAATTAAGCTATAAATTTAACCAGACTCTGAAACAAAACAAAACACTGAATTTGGTGAAGGGTGACAAGAGAAACTAATTCTAATATGCAAATGAAAAATAATGAAGAAAGCATATCCAGTAAAACTATGAATCAGAAAAGTAATAAGGGAGAGCACCAGCTCTACAATGTATAAAAGCATATCTTAAATGTACAATAATTAAATCCCATGATACAGGCACATGAATAGATATAGAAAGTTTGAAGAAATGCTCACTGAAACACCTAGATATTTTTTAAATATATTTTTTATTTTTAAAAGATACTTAGATTACATAAAATGTTACATAAAAAAATATAAGGGATTACCATATGCCCCACTCCCCACACCTCCCACTTTTCCCCACATTAACAACTTCTTTCATTAGTGTGATACATTCATTGTAATTGATGAACACATTTAGGAGCATTGCCACTAAGCATGGACATAGTTTACATTGTAGTTTATACTCTCTCCCACTCAATTCTGTAGGTTATGGCAGGATATATAATGGCCCACCAGATATTATTTTAACAATTGGTTACTATTTAGATAAAGGTAATACTTGAGGTTTCTGAGGGTTTAGGAAAATAGGAAATCTCATACGCTCTAAAAATGGATATAAACCAATTTCATATTATCTAGCTAGTACTTTAAATAAATTCATACTGTTGAATCTCAGTGCTTCTATTTGTAAAAAGTGTATTAAGAACTAAATAGAAGTATATACAAGTGTACTAGAATGCTCATCACACCATTATTTAAAATGGCAAGTAGATACAATCAAAATAGTCAATTATAAGAAATAGATTAAATAATTGTTAATATTACCAAAATGGAATGTTTGCAGTCATATTTGTGTACATTACTGAATATAAATAAGAGAAAGACAGAAATCCAACTGAAAATGTGCAAGGGGTATGAACAAGCAATTTGTAAACAGGAAGCCATAGATGAATAACCAGAATGTGAAAATTTCTCAAACTCACTAAATGCAAATTAGAATGAGATCCCAAGTGACAATACAAATCAGGTTTCAAAAAATTCAAAAGTTGGGTCATACCCAGATTTGACATTTATGTAGGGAAATGAGAACCTTCAAACATTGTTTATGGAAGCCTTAACTGGTAAAAGTGTTCCAGAAAACAGTCTGACATCACTTGGAGAAATTCAGTTTGTATTTGTCCTATGACTCAGAAATCATACTCTGGGTAGAGATTCCAGGGAAGTTCGCACTCAGTTCTGTAAGTGAACAGGTTCAAAGTTATTCTTAAAGCAGGGTTTGTAAGTGTGACATTATAACGCACATGTCTACCAACTGAAGAATGGAAAAATAAAATGTGCTGATATTCATTAAGGATACTATGAAGCAGTAAAAGACAGTTGAAAAAATATATATGGATACATCTTCAAAATAACAGTAGTGGATGAAAAAATATTAGAAAGGAGCACCTGGTTAAATTTAACATATTATGATTAAAAAGATTTGGAAAACACAATTTCATATTTTACTTTATGACCCTTATTTTTAAGAAGATCCGTATATCCAAGGTCAGGCTTGTGAGAATGGATGTCCTGTGGGCTGAGAGGTGGGGGGAACAGTGGGGTGGGTTGTGAGTGGGGATCGGGAATGAGGAGGCACTACAAATTCTGAAAATGAGAGTGTGCCCTGGATTCTCTGTGCCTAAGCCTTAAAAAAATGGGAAAAATCATCCTGCAGAATATAATTTAATGCAATTATAATGTGTATAATATTATTTAAAAGAATAGAAAATCAGATTACAACATAGTACATATGGAAATCTCAATTTTGTTTAAACTGTATGATGAATGCAGAGAACAAAAGTGCAACCGGATATTCACAGCAATATTATTTCTGAGTTGAGTGATTCTGATTCATTCTCCTTTTCAGATTTTCAATTTTTACAAATCACTTTGATTCATTTTATAATAAAAATAAACATTAACTGCTAAAGGAAAAATTGTGAAAGAGAACTGAGGGAAGAGAAAAGAACACCTGGTTCCAAACCTCACCTCTTTTGCTTATTAGCTATGTGATCAGGGACCTTACATTTTTAAACCTCAGTCTTTTCATCTGAAAAATTGGGCTTGGTAATTCATTCTTCATATCTCAGAATTATTGTAAGGATTATTCAAGGTAACACATGTGGAATTATGTATAACCCATAAAGATAAAGGAGTATGAGTCTATGATTCTTTTTCTGAAACATTTGGAGCTGTACATGCCTCATAATTCAGAATTTTGCCTGCTTTAGAGTTATAAGAGTGTAGAATTGACATATATTATGCATCATCCCAAATGGGGTTAAGGGAATCATACTGTAATCACTTATTTCTTCAGTGAAATAATAATACTCCAAAGAAGAAGAATAAGTAAAATCATAAATAGCATCAGGACAGCTCAAGGTAAGGTGTTGCTGACAAATGAGTTCAGGTTTTTCCATGAAATTACAAAACCATTTGATTTTCAGAACTTTTGATATCAGATTTGCAGATAAGGGATTGATACCCATAGTTTTATTGGTACATCTATGTGAAATTAGACTAGAACAAATCAGCACCTAGCAATAAATATAACCTACATATTTCAATAAAATGAGAATAGCATTTATTAGGAATTGGGGGTTGGCAGAGTTCACTGGACAAAATTTGAAGGGGTTAAAAACACAGTGAGTAATAAAGGAGAAAAGAGGAGCCACAGGGTAGGGGAGGCATAAGGACTGAGAAAAGAAAGGCTTGATGTCCTTGAGATCGAGATGAGGGTCAAGAAGAGGTTTATTCTGTGTGAAGAGAAATGAGAAGATTGTGCTGAGGGGAGCTACAGACCTTGGATAGATGTAAAACTCAAAGACATCAATTCTAGGCTGGCCACTGGTCTTGGTTTGCCAGACTGCAATGACAAATATTGCATACTGGGTTGACTGAAATAACGGAAATTTATTGACTCACCATTCTGAAGCTAGAAGAAGTACACAACCAAGAGGTCAGCAAGGCAGTGCTTTCTTCCCAAAGTCTGTAATGTTCTGGTGCTAGTTTGTGGCAGTCCGCGGAGCTATTTGGCTTGCATCTCTGCCTCTTGACACAGGGCAAGGTCCTCGCCTTTCTCTTCCTGGTTCCCTTGACTTCCGGCTTCTGGCACCTCCCCGTGGCTTTCTCTTACTATGTCTGAATTTCTTTTGCTTATGAAGGACTCCAGTAATCTGGATTAAAGCCTGCCCTCATTCAGTTGGACACACCGTAATGAAAATTAACATTTTCAAAAAGTCCTGTTTACACTGGGTTAACATCCAGAGGAATGCAAATTAAGATTAAAAACATGTGTAAATTGGAGTACACAGTTCAATCCACCACACCACTATATCCACTGTTCACAAGCTCTCCTAGCCTCACTTAATTGTGCATTTATCCTCCCCAAAGTGAATCGTGGCTTTTCCATTGAGTGATATTGTCAACTGTCACAGCTGTCAAACCAACAGATGGTGTGGGCCTGTGTCACCAGCAGTTTCCAAATGAAAAAATATAGTCATTTAGATGTTTTCTGTGTACACCCATTTCCTCATTAATCCTCTAAGTGCAGCTGCAAATGGATAATTTCCATGTGAAACATAGTGGCATTCTGGCCACCTTCAGTCACATGTTCCCTGACCACCTGCCATGCGCCCAGTGCTATGCTAAGCCTGGAGGCTGTACAAAGTCCCTCTTGTATTTTTCTCTTATTATTTAGTGAATTATGTTTTATCTCTCCAGCTATACTTACAGCTCTTTGAGGAGAGGGAACCTCTACCTTTTCCCCTCTTATTCCAGGGAAATAGGATAGCATTTTTCACATGAGAATTAATAAATATTCCATAAATTGATGTTTTATCAAAACTGATTTGTAAAAGGTGCCCACAGCCCCCAAAAAAGAGGGGGAAAAAAGACATTCATACAAACAAAACAAAAACAAAATCAGATGGAAAGAATGGCTCTACAAATTGTAAAGCCAAATATAAATGGATATTGAATTGTTTGCTGCTTCTGTTTTGTAATCACTATCAGGAAGAAGAATCAAAAGTTTTAAATCTGTCAATTACCTCCCACCTTGAGGGTTGCAAGTCCCAAATTAGAATCTATGCCATTAATAGCTCCCTACTCCAATCCGCCTTAAGAGTTCTGACCAACTTAATTTCTCTACAGCACATATCTAATTTCTCCAATTTAAAACTGTTAAGGCTTTTTATTACCTCCCCACCCCCATAAATTCCAAAGCTCCTTGGCCTAGCATTTGCATTATCTCATCCCATATTGCTCTTCCAATGCCCCATCTCATGACTCGTCTTGTTGGTCCCTGGACACACTCTATAGATAGTCATTCACCCCCAGCCATTGCCTACTGGGCACGTATTCTTTGCTCATGTTATTCCTGCTGCCTATGCCATCCCCCTTCATCTTTAAGGCCAATCTTATTC
>JAQZBX010037725.1:0-23677 GCA_029593785.1 Cabassous unicinctus | reverse complement strand
CGTTCATTTACACAGAGAGGTGCTTCTTGAGGGCCTCCTAGACGCCAGGTTCAGGCTGGGTTCTGAGGACACAGTAGTAAGAAAGAGATGGATTCTGCCCGAACGCTTCCAGCAGAGTGAAGCCAAGGCAGCTGTTTGAAAGGATGTTGTAGTTGACCTGAGCTCAAAGATAAACTCCCACAGGGACAATTTTGAGTTCCCTCTTCTGTTTCATTGGACAGTGAATGGCTCTTTATAAGTAATGAAAACCAGTTCCAAAATTTCTAGCTCCCAGTTCCCTGGAGAGCAGGTGTTTGAGTAGTTACCTTACTTGTGTTTTCCCGACATGGTAATGTACCCGATCTTCTGGCTACATGCCGATTAGAAATTATTTTATGTACTTAAATGATAAGTAAAAACACACAGTCCTCTGGAGGAATAATTCAGCTGGCCCTCGGATTTTGTACAAGAACAAGGGTTGTTGTGTGCTCTTGTGGTGGATGACATAAGTACAACTCGAAGAGTTAATTACATTCTTAATTACAGCTTTGTATTGAATTAGGGAACTATCAGCCATAGCATAATTGAAACCCTGCTGAGATCACTTCTGTTGCCAGCTAATGGCTAATTGCATGCCATTTTTTACTAAACTTTAAATAAAAACCAGTATTTCATTTGTCTTAGCTTTAATTAATTGACAGGAGAAACCTAATTGGGGTTTTGCCAATAGATTGACTACTTTTCAATGATCATTAGGAGATGAGTTCCATTCTAGTGAAGCAGCTTTCAAATCTTACCCTGTGAAATTTGGGAAAGAAACAGGCTAACAGGGTGAAACCCTGGCTGCTCTTGGTCCCCAGTTCCTGGGGAAGCTACCTCTGAATCTGTGGAATTTCCCTCGATAGGAGCGTCATGTGCTCCTCATGGTGGACCCGGGACCACACCTGAGGGTTCATCATGCAATGCCAGGGTGGGGCCAGCTCAGCTGCAGCCCCCTCAGACCAACCAGGTAATGAGGGGATTGGGGCTTCCAGCCCCTCATGTCAGCCCACCTCTGGGAGGGCAGGGGGCTGCCGATTGGGCTTAGCCACAGGGACACTGGTTCCACCAGTAGTGCCTCCGTAATGAGACCCCCAGATAAACTGGGGGCGCTGGGAGCTTGGAGGAGCTTCCACGATTGATCAAAAGCATTTCTGTGATGGGAGGGTGACGTGCTCTGACTCCACATGGCAAGGACACCAAAGTCTGTGTCTGATACCCTCCCAGGCCTCTGCTTTTGGCTGCTGCTTATTTATATCTTTTTACTATAATAAAGCTTTAATCCTAAGTATAGCCCTGTCAGTGAGATCTGTGGGTCGTTCTAGCAGATTATGGAACCTGAGGGGGTGGTGGGAACCCCCAAATGTCTAGCCAGCTGGTCAGCAGTGCGGGTGGCCTGGCTCGACCTTGTGACCTGGCCTGACCTTGTGACCGGTGCCTGAGGATGACCTTGTGGGGACGGCCCTGGACCTGGGGCGTCTGGCTGGACTCCAGGTGGACTCGGACCTGGGTGGAGTGACTCAGCCCTTGCAAGGGTGTTGGAAGCTGTTGTGGAAGTTGTTGTGATACCTTTTATGAACATGGAAAAAGCACTTAACTGTGGGCCAGAACTTCTAGGCCTGCTTCGGTCACTTTCTCACTGTGACCCGGGGCACACCCCTTCTCCTCCAGGGCTTAAGCGTCTGCATCTGAGAAGTAAGAGTTGGGTGAGTTTTAACAATGCCTTAAAAGAGCCGACATCTGTGACGGGTAATATGCCCAAGCTGCGCCGGCATCGGTGACTGGCGTCACATGCCCAAGCCGGGTGCGTGAGATGCAGTGTTCAAGATCTCAAGTCACTGCCCTTCTCTCTAAAGTTGGGTTTCATGGTTGTCGGCAACAGCAGTTCTACGGCTGACCCGACCCAGAAGGAATCGTAGGAACAATGTCAGGATTAGCCCGGGCAGCAGAAGCCAGCCGCTGGCCTCGTCCTGTCGGGTTCTTACTCATGGAATGGATGACCCCTGCGTCCTTTGTGTCCTCGTCTCGCTCCACCCAAGATCCAGAGTCCTTGAGAGCGCCCGGTGGCCTCGCCTGGTCCTCGTGCTCTCTTGGCTGGAAGAGGACAAGACCCCTTCCCGACTGTCCTGTCGAGCCGCACACAGTGGGAAGAGGCAGTGGCCCTGAGAGGAAAAAGCACCCTCACCAGAAGACGGGGGGCTAATGCTGGGCGCCACAAACAGCAAACTCGGCTCCCTTTTTGCATCTTGAACCTCCTCGAGCAAATACACAAAGTACATGGATTTATTCATAAAAGCTCTGCTCTGTGTGACATCCACGGGCGTTCCCACGTGATGAGAATGCTGGCAGCAGCAGAGAAAATGGTCAGCATAAGGATGGGATCTCAAGGGTATCAAAAAATAAGAAAAAGTAGAAAAAGCATGTAATCATCTTGCCCAGTAGTCTAATAAGACTCAACCCAAGTCCCCAAAAGTTATTACCTAGAAGCACTTCTGTTTTTGTTTTTGTTCTGTGGGTTGTTTTGTCTAAGTGTGTGTTTCCCAGATGAATTGCCCTTGTCATAAAATCAATTCACTTTATTTCACTCATCAAGCTGCAGTGAAATGCAAGATCAAGTGAGACCGTGCCCATAACTTTTGTATTTTGATTCTGCATTTTGAAAGTATACATAAATCTTCATTTTGTAGAATTGTAGAGGTCAGCTCTGGGATTGTTGACTTTCGATTTAGGAGCATGGTTTTTTCTGGAATTGTTAGTTGTGCTGATATATTTAGGATGTGTGCCTGTTTTCTGTTTTTTGGCTTATTCTCATTTGTCATTTCAAGTTCTGTTGATAGTAAACACATTAGAAGGTAAAGATATCCCAATTTAGTAATAAGGGAATTTAAAATGGCCTTCCCAGAAATCAGAGGCCATCAGCAACACTTGTCTTTGGATTGCTGATGGGGAGGCCTTGTGCTTGGGGTATATGCCATTTAGGGGTCTTTGGTTGTCAACAACAGAAACCGACTTGGCCTAATTTAAACAAAAGCAAATCTTTTGGGAGTCTGTCAGGGACTCACAAAAGCTGGTGTGGCCACCAAGACCCATCCGTGGGGAATTTAGCCATAGTTTGCACGAAAGTACCATTCTCGAAAAACAAACAAAATTCCCGACCCTTTCTTTTGCTCTTATGTCATTTGTTTATGTTTAAAATTTCTGGGAAAAGTTGTCCTTCCATGAGCAAATGGTTAAACAAACTGGTGCATCCATCCCGTCAACACTGCTCAGCAATTAGAAGAAACGAATGGTTGGCACACGCGTCAAATTAGATAAACCACCAACAAATTACATACCGATTGAGTGCATGCCATGTGATGCCATTTAAATAACGTTTTTGAAACGACACAGTTTTAGAAATGGAGAACAGATTGGTGTCTGCCCAGGGCTAGGACTGGGGGTGGTGGCGGCGGAGGGGTTAGTGTGGTCACCGCATGCAATGGGAGTGACCTCGTGATGTTGCACTCTTCTCGGACTTCCCTTGGTGGTGGCTGCGTGAACCTACACGTGCGATAGCATTGCAGAGAACTAAACATGGACACACGCAAGAGTCCAGGTAAAACCGGTGAAATCTGGATAAATGGGTGGGTTTTATCAATTCTGATTACCTGGTTGTGATATTGTACAATCATTTGGTAAGTTGTTACTATTGAGGAAACTTCACTGTATTATTTCTCACAATTGCACATGAATTTACAGTGATCTCAATAAAAATTTCAGATTAAGAAGCTATTCTGGGAGAGGGTATCCATTTGGCTTGTTGCCTAACCCTAACAGAACCTAGTAGAGGAGCTGGTGAGAGACCCAGTGGAGGTATAGTAGTCAACGCTACACCTCGGCCCACCCAATGTGGCAGAATATTTTTTCCAAAATTGGCCATAGTCATATTTCCAGTCCCACACACACTGCCAGAACCTTGCCACCCACTCACCCAACAAGAGGTGAGATCTGTTTCCCTTCCCATGGGCCCTGGGCAGCCTTGTGACTTCTGTGGAATGCCCAGGATGCTGGCACTGCTGTGTGACATCAAGGCCAGGTCATACGCGGTGGCGTGGCCTCTTCCCACCTCCCTCTCTCCCCTTCCCTCCCTCCCCCTCTGTCTCTGGTTGGATACCCTTGGAACCAGCCGCCATGTTTTGAGGAAGCTCAGGCTGCCTGGAGAGGCCCCTGCAGGTGGTCCGGCTGACAGTCCCAGCTGACAGCCAGATCATCCGCCACACATGCGAGAGATTCTAGTCCCCGGCCCTCACGGCACCCCAGCTGATGCTGCGGGAGAGAGGCGAGGTGTCCCAGCTGAGCCCTGCCCAAATTACAGATCTGTGAGCAAAATCAGTCTTTATGTTTTAAGTCACTAATCTGGGGCATAGAGGCTGGACCACTTCCTTCCAAACACTGCAGGGAGAGTCCCCCTTAGGGCACTGCTGGGCGGCTAAACATGCTGGTGGCTGCTCCACGGATTTGTGCCAGGTCTTCCTTCCGTACGCCCTTCACTCGTGGGAGCTCGCTGCAGGCACTCGGGGACTAGACGAAACCAGGACCGGGAAGCCGCTGCAGAAGTTCCTTCTCAAGCCTCCGTTGTGCCCTGAGTCTCGTGGGTGTTATTTTACTTAAGATGCTGAGCGTCAGTTTTGTGTGAGCACTGAGGCTCTCTAGCCAAACACTCCTGTTTTTTAAAGATTGGTTTTATTTGCACACATTCCATAACCACCAAGCGTAGGCTCCCCGTCCAGCACCCCGTCCCCAGGTACCTGCTAATGCACTCTGTGTCTCTGCGATTTGCTATTTCCAGACATCTCTTATCAGTGACATCACGCAATATTTGTCCTTCTGTGTCTTGCTTACTTCCCTGAGCCTGAGGTTTTCCAGGTTCTTCCATGCTGCAGCTTCTCCCAGGGTCCACCCTTCTTCGTAGGGTCGGTTACTATTCCACTGTGAGTATTTACCACCTTTTGTTTGTCCCTTCGCTTGTTGATAGCACGTGGTTGTTTGCACCTTTTGGCAGTTGTCTAAGTGTCCATTTGAGACCCTATTTTCAGTTTCTTTGCGTATATACCTAAAAGAAGCACTGCCGGGTCAAGGGTCATTGTGTATTTAACTTCTGAGGAACGACCATATTGCTTCCCACACTGGCTGCGCCGTTTTCCCCGCTTTCTTTATGGTCCTTTGCCTGCCATGCGGGTAGCTCTTTCATCAGAGTGTCCTGTCGTCCCTGAATAAGAGAGACCATTAACGTGATTAGCTGGAGGAATAGACGCGGGGCAGGCTGAATGTGCAATTCTGATACGTAAAGGAAAGCCGGACCCATCCATGCATTCTGCAGGTGTTTCCAAGGACTGCAGGTCCAGCAGTAAACCTGGCGGGCGAGGTTTCTGCTGCCGCGGATCCCAACTTCTAGTGGCGGGGACCGGGGTAAGCAGATAAACCGCAAAGCAGCAGATTGCTCTCTTTTCCGGTGAGGCGCTGAGACCACCATGGAAGACGCTGTCGTGGAAAACGCAGAATTTAAGCCCCAGCTCCGGGAGAGGTATTGCAGTGAGGGCTGGCTCCGTGCAGGCAGGAAGAACTAGGAGCCAAGGATTCCATCAGCTAAAAGCAGCTAAGTTTTCCCAGCCTGGGCCGACTGGGGACGTGGAAGAGAAGCGATAGGTGCATCGGCCGAAGATTGGCCTTGAGCCAGCACACACAGAAGGGAGCGCCCCGGCCTACCAGGCGGGCGTGTCAGGCGTGACGAAGCCGGAATTTTAGCCGAAGAATATTCACAAATCGCGGGCCAAGTGGGAATGGGGATGTGCATCGCATCACAGCTTTGCTCGCGGGGGGACCGGCCGGCCGTTATTGTTGATCTGAAAATCAATATGGCAAGGGGCGCGTTGTTGCTGTGATCTCCTTGGCTGCCTCCTCCCGCCTGTGGAATTAGATTACTGATGGGCGCGCCTCTCCGCCTCCCCCGGCTCCAGGGAGACTCTGGAAGGAGAGTGGCTCGGGAGCAGCAGGCAGCCCTGGTGGGAGGAAGTGTAATTCCATCGCAGGCCCGGCCGGGGCGCGAGGGAGGCAGCTGGCTCGGGGCGAGCGCCGCGGCTCAGAGCTGCGTGCACCTGCCAGGCCCCGCTCCAGGGAGGTGGCAGCCAGCAGAGGAGGAAGGCGGGCAGGAGGGCCGGAGGGAAGGCGGGCCTGCCAGCCTGCTTTGCGAAGACTTCCCTTAGAGGCCCCCGGTGAAATGTGCTCGCTTAAATCGAGGGCAGGGCCCCAGGTGCCTGGCCCGGGATTCGCCCGTGCCAGGTGGACGCTGAGTTTCAAGCTTAGAGCTGCACACGGGGCTGCTTTGACTCAGTCACATGTCAACACGCCTCTGTTCCTCCATTTCCCGGAGATCAGGAATGGGAGTGCAAATAGAAGCTCGCATAGCAGTTTTCAGGGGCTGAAACCAAACGGGCATTTTATTGGTATTTTTCTTTTATCGATTTTAAAACCAATAGGAGGTGTGCAGAATGAAGTATCCCGCCCTCGTCCCCACTCAGCTAAAACAACTGCTGATAATTTTTATGTACTTCCCGGCAATTTCTCTCAACCTAGTACTCGCCCAGTGGCATAGAATATATATGTCTAGGATATTTGCTTACAAAGTTCAAACCAGATGGTGTTTGCAGTTTTGTATTTTTTGTCATTTAGTATCATATTGTGAACATTTTCCCACTTCAGGAAATTGTCTCTGAGAACAGGACTTGAATGGTGTCTTACATTCAATCATGTTGATGTGGAATTAAACTGTTGCCAGTGTTTTCCTGCTCTAAATAATTCTACATAAATAGTGTGAGGTGTAAATTACCAAATGCTTTTGAAGTGAATTAAACTAAATTCCTAAAGGTAGAATTGCAGAGTGGGAGGCGAGGCGCTCTCGGGAAGCTCTCGCTACCCGACACCCGGCTGTTCCGTGGAAAGGCTGCAGTGGCCACAGCAAACGAGGACGATGCCTTTTCATGTTGTTTTTAGCCACAGCCTTAAAAATTAGCGTCACCGTCACTAATTTTGTGTAGGGAAATATAAAGCAGTAAATGAACAGTAGCCCCGTATAATCAAAGCCCAGATACTCCCCTTGGTGTTTCAAATAATCACCACCACCACCACCACAAGATGCCTGTCTTGGGTGGCAGAAAGGAGGGAGGAAGGCATGGAAGCCAGGTGGCCCTGACCCCACCTGGTAGCTCTGCATCTGGGCACCAACTGCGTGGGGTCGTCCTTGCAGGAAACAAAGCCCCTTGTGAACGTGTGTGCGTCAGATGCCTTCAGCAGGATGTGTGCCTCTAGGCACACATGATCTTTTACGTTTCACCCAGACTACGCAGTTTGTGTGCAGTCTTCGTCACGATGCTTCTCAGCTTCCTTGGAGCTGTTTTCATCTTAGCACGTGCTGCCCTGCTCGCTTTCACCCCCCGCACATGGCGCACAGGTTTTCTCCTGGTCTTGGCCATTGCAAGAGGGACGTGGCATCCCCCCGCCACCCCAGTACCACCCTGCTGGTCCTCCATCAGGTGACCTGTGTGACCTGGCCAGGCTTCCCCCCAGTTGTTGGACTTCTAGAAGCTTCTCCTTCCTTGAGTCTAAGTTCTGCTTGCTTCTTGGTTCATGGCCCCCAAGGGAACACAGCAGCGTGGTCTCTGCTTGCGTGCTTGTACTTTGTGTGCTAGACGGTGTCCTGGGCCCAGGAGCAGTGGACGATGCATTGCCGGGCCTACTCGGTATTGGAATGAATGGATGAGTGATTTTTCAAAGACAAATACATCAATATCAATAGGTAGAAAAATAGCATCTGTTACGTTTTATTATTTTGTGATAAGTTTAAGGGAATTGTGCAAATATTTATCAAATTCCAACCATAACAATAAGGCAAGCCTGCCTTGGCCTTCGGATCTCTGCCCCACTAATGGAAGTGGTGCATCCGTGGCTTCCACTGCACCAGGTCTCCCTCCTCCTGGGACCGTCCCCTGCCTGACCCTGGGATGTGAGGTTGTTTGCTCTTGTGTACCACGGTTTCACGTCTCACAAGGATGACCCCTCGAGCCTTGTCTGATGCCCGTCTCCCTCGGGGCTGTGTCCCTGTCCAGATGCACACTGACCGTCCCAGTTTGCCAGAAGGGGTCTTGGTTTTCCATCCTGCCCCACGCCTTGCTGCAGGTTGAGTGGACCAGGAATCCACAGTATCTGGAATTCCAAGAGTAGCCTGAGCAAAACGTTGTGCTTGGAGGCAGCTCATAGCAAAACCTGTCCACAGCTTGGGTAATTAGTCTGTCACTTTCAGGGAAGGAAATGGTGAAGCAGGCTCTCTCTCCGCCTCTGCCTCCTCCCAGGACTGAGCTGGTGGAGTGTAGGAAAAGCAGGAGTAGGAGACGTGTCCTGTCTTTATGGTTCTGAAATCTCGCCTCTTGACAATTTCTTTTTTTCTTTCTCATCTGCATAGTAAAACAGCACTCAGGAATTAATTGTATTCTCAGTAAAGCGGAGCATAGTTTCCTTTCATATTTATTCCACTTGACCTTGAACTCGCTTAATTCTGGGAAGCTCAAGTTTGCCCCTGTTGTAGAAAAAAAATGTTGGAAGAAAACTATTTAAATGCAGTTCACATTTGACACTTGCTTTTTCCCTTTGGGTTTTCTTGCCCCCACACCTCCTGCCCATGGCATAAATACCATCCTAAGGCAAGGTGAATCAGTGCTTTATCACTCCGTTCACTCAGCCACTCGTTCATTTAACAGGCTTGCACGGAGTGCCAACAGGCAGGCAGTTCTGACGTGGGTTTACCCTGTGGGAAGCACAGGCGAGGCCCTGCTTCCACGGAGCTTGCACTTTCACGGGAGAAAGAAGACGCGAACCAAAATAAACGAGAACGTCAGGTGTGAGGAGTGAGTGGACGACTGGAGGGCTGCGTTTTTAAAGCTATTTTTAAGCTTAAATATTTCAAAATAACTAGCAGATCAGACCTTCAATATCATGGATTCAATTGCTGAGATGACGGTGATTTTTCCATGAGTCAGTGTAAAAACTTATCATTAAGTAAAGGTACCGGCCATACATGGATGAAGCCAAGTGGGGGAGGAGGTTTGCAGATGGCCTCTGGGAAGGAGATGGCCTGGTTGAATGGACGGAGGGGGCGGTGATGCTAGTCCCTGCGTGGAGGACGGCCAGTCCCAAAAGCCTGTCACGATTTGAACCAAATGTCAAAGAGCCGCTTTCATTGTGTACGATGCAAACAGCGGACTCTCAAGTGAACCATGGACTGCGGCATTCAAAGGAGAGCCACGGCCAGGGCGTCTCAGTTCTTGCTGGCCAGATCTCCCTCTGCCCACCAGGGAGGCAAGCATTTGGAGAAACCTGCTTTATCCCTGGCTGTCTTTTGCTCTTTGGTGTTTCTCCTTGCCATGGTTTCCATGCGGAACTCCCACTGAAACTTCCTTGAGTCAGAGATTTCTCCCGTGTCCCAGGGTCTCAGCAGAGAAGGGGTAGCCTTGGCCCGTGAGTGACAAGGCCAGGGCAGGCATCACTGGCCAAGGCATAGACTTCCTAACCCAGGGATTTGAAAAGCGTTTCTATTTGCTTCATCTAAGTAATTCAGTATTTCGCAATAAAGACCCCAATATGATTGAACTTTGGAATTATTTCAGAGATGAAAGCTCTAGCATTAGCAGAGTTGGATTTTCTTTCTTTCTTTCTGTTTGAAAAAAAAATAATACCCTAATCTCGGTAAACTCAGAGAGAGGTTGGAAGAAAGGAAGGAGAGGGTCTGGGAAGGCTGAAGATGAATCCTCCGAGGGCTCGGGGCTGCAGCTTTCTGGGCATTTCTGTGCATGTGGTGAAGGCAGCTCTGAAAATGCCCGCTCTTCGGCGCAACTTGAGCACAGCGGTGTTTGCCCCGCGCCGGATCTCGAGCAGCATCCTGAGGGGCGGGAGGTGCTGAAACGCTCCTCTTGCAGACGATGGCCCTCCGTCTTCAGGGGGGATGCAGGGGTCCCGTGGCCCTGGAGGCCCTGGGCTTTTGCAGCTGCTTCTGTACTGGGCGAGGCGGACTCGGGCTGAACCACGCGGAGAAGGCAGGCGGAGGTCACCCAGCTGGGCCCGAGAAGTCTGTGCTGCCTGACGTCATAAGGAGAGAAGGCTCAGACCTACGACACCAAATATTTGGTTAAGATGGTCCTTGACGCAGCAACGCTGGATTCATCGTTGGATGGAAACCAGTGAAGTGGGGCACAGGGTCCACGAGAGCCACGTTGCTCAGCATGTGGCCCGTGGCTTTCTCTTCACGCCCTCCTGCATGACGTGCTCCTGGTGACTCTTGTGCCGGTGATGTCTGTGCAACCCCGGAGAGAAATCTGCCAGGGGTCCCGGGAAGCCCCTGAGAAGAGTGGAGCATCACTGCAACCTAGGAAACCAGATGCTTGTTCACCTGAGTAGCACTAGCTTATGAAGTGGAGCACCTGCCCAGAGTAGCCACAGCCTATCGGAGCCTCTGTAGGTGTGCAGACAGAATTACACAGACGTACGTGCGCGTATCTGCGACCTACCAACACCCAGTTAATACCTCCGGGGGGCTCATGTAACAAATGCCCGTATCGTGACTCTGTGTACCTCTTCCTTGCCACAGCAAACGGTCTGACTGGGTAGACGAAGACGATTTGAAAACCTGATGCTTGTTCCTCACTCCTGTGTGTTTGGAATATTATAGGAACACAAACTTTTAAAAAAATTTCTCTCTCTGGTGTATCGACGGGAGGAGATTGATCATCTAGATGGTTTTCTGACTGCCTTTTGTAAGTCTCCCCCACGTACCTGTCGTCACAGAGCCCCCATGCCGATGCCGAACCCTTAGGGGAAGCATTGTGGCTTTAGGAGGAAGTGTAATCCACTGGTTTTCAATTAGGAGGGCAGAATTTAAAAGGAAGCTGTTGGAAGAATCAGATTTCCTTATCACAACTGATAAAATTTGCCTGCTGAAAAAATAAAAAGGCCTTTAAAAAAAAAGGTGGCGAGTAAAAGTCTAGACTGCCGTGGTATGTCCATGCAATGGAATATTATTCAGCCCGAAAGGAATAGCGTACTGAAACATGCGACAGCATGGACGAGCCTCGAAAATGTCCTAATTAGTGAGAGAAGCCAGACACAAAGCACTGTGTGCTGACTGCGCTCATGTGAGTTACCTGGAGGAGGCACGTGCGGGGAAACGAGAGCGGGTTAGAGGCTACCTGCAGGGCGGGGAGGGCAAGGGGGCGGAGGGCTGGTTGGGGGCTCCTCTGGAGAGATGGCTCCGCAGCTAGACAGAGGTGGTGACTGCTCAACTTGTGGATGCTCTGAATGCGCTGAATTGTGCTCCTTGAAACGGGTAAATGCATATTATATGTGGATTTCACGTCAGTACAGGAGGGCTGAAGCGAGCAGCCGTTAGCAGTTTCCATGTTTGTCTCGGACCCTCGCTTTTCACTTCCAAGGATCGGTGAAGCATCACGGAGAAAGCCGAAGCCCTCTCTGCATCCCTCCGGAGCCCTCCTCTCTCCTTCCTTCCTGCCCTCCCAGATCCCTGTTCCTTTTGTCTCTCTGTCCCCTCCCACCCCCTTCAGAACTGCTCGCTCCTGCTCAGCCCACCTTCTCCCCCCTCTCCAGAGGCGACCACCGTCATGAATTGGGAGCTGATTTTTCCAGTCCATATTTTCAAACTTGCAGTGAATAGCTAAACTCCCATAACTCACGTAGAGCTTCTCAGTTTGCTTTGCAGCTGGGCGCCAAAGGCTTCTTCACCCAGCACGACGCTCTCCAGATCTTGCCGTGACGACACCTGTGGGTGTAGCTCATGCATTTCAGCTCGTGGATTTTGTTCTGTCTTGTGAACATGCCATACGTTTGGACCCAGTTCTTCAGCAGTGGCCACGCGAGATGCTTTCAGTCGGTCATTATGGCGCCAAATGAGGCTCTGAGCAACTTGCAGGCCCATGAGAGCATTTCTCAGGGAGATGATTTAAAATGTTTGCTTGTCTCAAAGACCTCTAAGCTCCGTGCAGTTGTTTTGCTTCTTGGAAGGCAGAGCAAGGTGATTTGTTTGAGGTCGGCTCCCTGTTCTTCTGCTGTCCTTTTTCTGTTGTTCGGCTTCTTCGCCCCAGCCCCGGACTGTCACCTAGAAACTTAGTGGTAAGAGCCACATCAGCTTCCTGCCTTCCATCTCGGAATTGTCAACAGCTCTTCAGTGAGCAAGGATTCTCTTTCTCTCTTCGCTGTGAGCTGGAGTGTTTCCTCAGAAGTGATAGACCATGTAATTCTCACATGCCAAGGTTCCAAGCCCAGACCCTCCGGCACTGCCTCTGAGTTTTTCTTTGGAAGGATTAAAAATGAAAGCTTGTAACCCACTCGTGCAGCGACCCGGTGCACCTGTCAGCCCACACCTCTAGGAAATGGTCGCAATCCTGTGCTGTGGGGACGGTAGAAATGCCGGGTCTCTGTCCGTTTCCTCCAGAAGGGAAATCAAGCATTCCCAGTCGCCTCTGAGATCATCTTTATTTTTCAAGGAGCTGTGGTTGCGTGAGCCCCGGGAAGTCCTGCCGAGGGGTCTGGGAGCCTGGAGATGAGCCCAGGGGCTCTGTGGAAGTCCCCCCACCCCACCCCAGACGGGCAAAAGATCGCCAAAGAAAGTGTGGGCTTGGAGCCCAGAGCTAGAATGTATGCCATGGGACGTGGCGCTGTGTTTTCAAAAGTGGGTTTGCTGATTATTCACTTACGTGCAAGTGTGTGCAAGGGCTGAGGTGGGACGAATGCTTCCTAGAGGAGGGGAAATGCTGCACTTCTTTCTCGCTGGTTTTCACGACTTCCTCCACGCCACCCAACCTCAACAAAAACTGGAAACGTTTGCATTTCATGCAGAGCCAAAAAGAGTCCTAAAGACCATCTAGTTTCAGGGCTGGCATTCGGGTGGTATGACCTGGTAAGGGGAGAGCAGTTGCAAAATGATTGGAATAGTCACTGCCCTGGGCCACCTCCTCGGCGTCAGCCCAGCCCTTCTCCTGGACCCACGCCCAGCTCCGAGTCCCCAAGAGGCAAGGCTTTAATATGCTTGAACCAGCAGGGGCCTCTGGGACCCTGCCCCGGTGTTAACTATTTTGAATATCTCCCTGTTGAGCCTCCTCTTTTCCAACTGTGTTCCACTAAAACATAGGACATCTCTAACATCTTGAGAGGGTATGTGAACATTTTAGTCGAGTTTTATTCACAAAAGTCTTTATCTTTAAAATTCGTACCTTGTCTTAATTTGTGTTTATATTTTTCTTTTCCTAGTTTTTTGAAATTAAACACTATTAGTTTACTTGCATTCTTTCAGTTCTCTAATCCACCTATCTAAGGCTACAAATTTTCCTTTCAGTACAACTTTGCTGAATCTCACAGCGCTCTTGTTGTTTGAAATAATTGGAGGTTTCCATTTGGATATTTTTGCTTTAACTCAAGAGCTATTTTGATGCATTGCAGATTGCTTAAGTTACAAGACTGCACCAGAAATTTTTTTGAAAAGATGTCAGATCTGCATGTGTGCATTCATGTAAAACTCTGCAAGCGAACCCACTCCCTTTTTGCATTCTCAGTTAAATGTTGGGCTAGCCTCAGATGTTGCTGCTTGGTGAATGAGTCATATGCTTTGTGAAAATATTGTCATAATGTGATCATTTTATGATATTTTGAGTATTATCTAACATTTTGATTCTCACAAAGGAATTTTAGCTATTGTGTGTCCATCAAAACATCCTCATCTTCCTTATTGGTCAACTCTATAATGAATAAATGTATAAACTTGAACTCGTACAGTAAATGAATAATGCCTCTTTATATGTTTTGCATATTGGCATTTGATTTATAGAAAGAGGGGCCAGTTGCTAAGTAGGATCGATAACCGCTGACCTGTTCTAAGCTTCCATCTTTTGCTAAACCCTTGCTCCACGTAGCACAGCTCATGACTAGATGATCTCCTTCAAGTGTCGTTGAGGCCAATGAAGAAGGTCCAGTCACTCTCCTCATTTTACAGGGGAGGGAAATTGAGGCAAAGCAGGTAAAATAACTTGCTGTTCGCTCAGTGAGTAGGTAATAAAGCTGGTCTTCATTTTCTCATTCCTTACTGCAACCTTGTGGCTAGGTATTCTCGTTATCCCCATTGGGGATGGGGAGAAACAGAGAGGTGAAGGAACTTGCCTGAGGTCACCCAGCTAGGGATTCAAATCTAAGCAGTGTGGCTGTGGAGTCCTGCACAGGCTCTGGACACTTTTCTGGACAAGCACGGTGAGAACCCAGGTCTAATGCTGGTACCTGCCCCTGGAAGTGTTCTCTGTCACTCTAAACTGCCTCTTGTGGAATTATTTTATCAGAAACACATAGTATAGACATTCTCCCGGATCTCATTCTTAATTATCTAAACTGCTTTAATCCCAGCTCATTAAATTAAATCCGTGGGGAAAAAAGTTTTTTTGTTGTTGTTGTTCTTGTTGTTTTTTGCCTCTGTAGGACTGGGGTTTAAGTGATCAGGGTAATTTTGCATTGTAGTTCTGTGTTTTAAATAAATAGAACCTCATTGTGAACAGACTTGTCTAATATTGGGCAATAAATATTTAAGTGAGTTTGGTTTAATTACTAGTCGTAGCATGGCACCGGATAAAATAGAATCGTTTCTGAGTTTGTTCATTAGATGGGAAGAAGGCGGGTCTGTAAAAATATATGCATGCTTGTGTTAGTGCATTTAAATATGTGCGTTTGTGAATAGATGCTTATTTATATACATGGTCATTATAGAGCTTTGTGAGGAATGGAATTTTTTTCGTACAATTTGTGGTTCTGTGGGAGCGGCGAAGGAGCCGACACCCTGTGCCCATTTCATAACTAAATGTCCTCAGTTAAGTAATTATATGATGAAGATGTCCCAGCTGTGGCTCTATATTTAATACCGAGTTACTATTTCTAGCAAGACCATTCTTTTGAAAGTGTAAGTCATTCCTTTTATTTTTCTATACCAGCTAAATATCAAATATGTATCATTTTCTCGAGTGTGCATGCATTTACCCAGTGGGGCAGCCGTTAATAAGGTGAAGGATGAGCTGAGCCAGCAGTGATGAGAAACCGTCTTGGTTGGCGAGCGTTCTGTCTTTCCTTGGCAAATGGACACATACCATATGAAGCGTCATTTATTATGCAAAAGTCTGCATGATGCAGCTCGTTGTGGGGAGTTTTAAGAGTGCTGCGTCCCTGCCATCTTCTTCCTTTCCCTTCCTGGACTCAGGAGAGTGGGCATCCCTGTCCAGTTGCTAAGTCCAGGGGGTCTTCCTGGAGGATGTGGCACAGTGCAATAAGTACACTTCTGTGCAGGCGTTGGTCTGAGATGCTGTTGCTTTTGTGTTGAATTTTTCTCTCTTATCTGCAGTTTGGCCTCTTCCCAAGTTGGCATGACAAACTTAAATCTAAAGCTATGGAAATCAGAAACCAGTCAGCCTTGATAGAGAAAGCTTCAAGAGAACAAGTCGTAGAGAAATTAGGCTTAAAGGGAGAGAACTTTAGGACGAGGTGGGGTGGCAGTTTCTTGTTTCCTACTTCTTTTTTTTTCATGGTCTCTGATCTCGTTAGCATGTTCTTTCATTACTACAGCTGTTTCTGCAACATTTTGCCTGAAGATTATAGTGTCTGGTTTATTACATTCACCGGGGGAATGACTCTATAAGAATAATTACCACTGTGCTGGGGTCTGACTCTTTGATGAGCCTTTTCTATTGTTCCCGGGAACTCGTCCTGGCACTGCAGCCTCGGCGCTAGCCGGCCCGGCCGCTTCGGCTTTGCCCAGGAAGGACGAGGCCTTTCGAGCTGTGTGCTTGGGTCACGTTTCCAGCTTTTCCTGGTTTCTCAGACCCAAGGGCCACTGACACAAGATGCCTCGGCGCCACGTCCTTACTCCACTAGGACAGAAAACCAAGACTCTGCCCGGCATTAAAAGGCTCCCGGATGGCCTCTGGGTCGGCCCGTTCTGGAAGTGCAGACCAGCTTGCAGACAGAAGGCGGTCCCGGCGTCGGGTGCTCTGCGTTGCCCTTTCCTTCCTTCCTGCAGCCCTTTGCGGTTCCCTCAGGCTCCGCCGCTTCTCTTTGGGAGAGTTCCTCGCACCCGTCTCGTATTTCAAACACACTCCCTGTCAGACCTTTTTATCCTCATGTTTGCAAGATTTCCTGTCCCCTTAATTCTTTCCTCGTGCAGCTCTGGAAGTGGGTGAGCTAAAAGTTAGATTCTTTTTCACGTGAGACTTCTGGGCCTTCAGAGACACTGCGGCTTGTGTCACCCCAGGGAAGATGGGCCCAGGAAGTCGGCCTCCTTGTCTCCCCCTCCGTAGCCCTTTCTCTGCATTGAGCTCTTTGCTGCCCGACGCAGAGTTTTCAGCTGTCTTTTTTACCTTGGTCCGGATCTGTGGCCTTGGGGAGCTCTCAAAGCCAGATGGCCAGTTCTAAGGCCAGCCAGAGGCCCATTTCCTCTTTCTTTATCATCAAGACCACAGTCTCGAGTCCCTGGGGACGTTCGAACATAACGTCTTCTGCGTCCCAGACGATCACAGTTGGGGAACCTTACTGGTCTCTGCAGGTGACACGAGCCACGTGCAGGTGGAGTCGCTGGAACGCCGTGAGTGAGCTTTCTGATGCGCAGAGGCCTACCCTTCTGTAGGATACGCACGTAATGGGTCAGGGCCGGCATCCGGTCCGCTCCACTTCAAGAGCGGAGCAGGGGGCCAGCAACTTCTTTGGGGCTAGTTCTAGTTTATCATTAGCAACTTTCACGATTATTCCTTGGTGTTACGGCGCTGCTTGTAAAGCCTGTTGAGGGAGATAGGGCTGGTCATCCTTACAAGAAACGAACTTCCTCTTCTTGGATTTGTGGACGTCTGAGCATCTGTCCGTTTTCCCGGCTTCCTCTCGCTGACCTTTATTACTTCCAGCCGCGGTCTTTAGGTGGCTTCAAGGGCAGCCTGGGCCTTGCCAACCCCAGCCAGCTCATTTCATTTAACACTGCCCTTGAAAACCAGATGATCAAGCTAGTTGTTTGAAAAATACGTATGTAGGGAGAAAAAGACTGAGTCTTCTCTCTAGGGACTTCTTAAAGAAGTTAAGTCCAGTGATTGTTGAAGAAGATGCTCAGAGATTCTTTTGGGTCAGTTCTGCTGGCTCTGGCTGTAATTTAGTCAGTTACTGGTTCTGGCTGCCGTCTGCAGTGGCAGTCGAATTCACAGTGTGCCTTTCCAGACGTGCAAGGCGTTCTTGCGGTGGTGGAGCAGAGGCCAGGAGTTCCCAAAGATGGTGATGCCTGAGTGAAAATGTAAAGGGGAAAACAGGATGACAGCCCCAAATCTCCTGAGGTCCACCGTGACCACAGAGGCACTTCAGGGCCTGCGAGGAAGGGATGTGTGTTCTCAGAAGACTGGGTGAGAAAGCAGGTCGGCTCCTGACAAGACAGGAGCGTAGAAAGCCCGGCTGATCCACCAATGGGACTCACCACTGGTTTTCTCCCAAAAGGCTCCCAGTGATCCGTCTTAGGATTTCGGTGAGCGTGGTGACTTCAGAACACTCTAGGTGCATTTGTATGTTTCCAAAGTGATGGCCACATCCCTCTTTTCACCACAGCGGCAGCATTTCCATTCTATCCAACTTAGACACAAAGAAGAAAATCAGCGGGCTGTAGACACAGGCTTCCGGAGTTCTGCCTGGCTGGCTGCTTCCCATGTTAGTTCAATGCCACCTCCTCGGAAAGCACCTTAGTTAGAGAGCTGCAGGCTGCGCCCGCCTCTCCAGAGCGCTAGGCAGTTTAACCGCTCATACGCTCATAAAATGTCCTAATGCGTGATGTCTGCTGCTTTTTGTCTGACCCCCTGACCTCTGCGGGCATGCGAGCCTCTCGCGGCGGGCGTCTTTGTCTGTTTTGCTCACTGATGTATCTTGTGCATCCTGGACAAAGCTCAGCACATGGCGAGGGCTCAATGGCTATTGCCGAGTAGGTGGATAGTAGACTCTTTGGGGACAGGCCTTCCAAGCAAGGGGACTCAGGGTGCCGATTTCTTCCACGTCCTAAGCCCCGGGCTGCCTGTGACTCCAGCTTACTGTTCAGCTGACTGATTACACTCCGATTCTGTTCCCCTTTCCTGTTTCCCTTCATGAGAGAGAGAGTTTTCTTTTTTCTGCTCAGAAGATGAAATCCATCCCCGGGTCTTAAGATTTATTAACTGTTGCCTGAGTGGTTTCACATGATGCGGGGGAGGAGGCGGGCTGGGGCTCGGCTTAGAAGTGCTCTGCACAAAGGGCTTTGGGTAATTCCCTTGATTTTGTAAAGATGTCGGCTTGGCTTAAATGATTAGTAAGAGATCCTTGAGGAGGACTTAACTCCAGCGTTTAAGGTTCTTCTGTGTCTCTCTGTGCCCCTCCTGGGTTGCCTGGATTTTCACATCTGGAAGGGAAATTTACAGAGTGGGTCCAAGCCCTTCGTACTTTCTGCGGCTTTTCTGGGCCAGGTCTGCGTGAGCATATGTGTCGAGGGGGGCCCCTCATTCAAAGGATGAGAGGTCAGCCTGCCTCCTGCTGGCACGAGGTCTGCTTCCAGGGAAACTTGCCAGGTGCTTCAGAGGGGCTCTGGCTCAGAGAGGCACAGAGGATCAAATTTCAGAGCTCTCGTCATTTCAGTTCATCTGGGAGGCACGCGTGTCAGCCCAGGGGATGCCGCGTCCAGCTCCGTCCAGGTCTGAGCGTGCCTTTGCGGGTTCATCAAGGGGAGTCAGGAAGTTCAGAGCACTGAGGGTGTCCAGTGCTTTTTACCTTTTACTGGCCAGCCAGTGGCTCTGCGTCACGGCAGCCTGCTCTTTGCAACATGTACCTGTGCCGCTTGGCGTCAGCCAAGAGCCCCGCTTGCCTCCCACCCGTTTAATCACTTCCTACGAGGGAGAGGTTGGAAAGGAGGGGGGCCACCTGCAGAAGGAACTCAGGGGTCCCCAACACCTGGATCTGGTGCCTCAGCGCCTTAGGTATGTGCACAAAGATGCTTTCCCTCGGCTGTGAGGAGGGGTCTTCCTCCCATGTCCCACCTGGCTCTCTCCACTCCCGCAGTCCCAGATGCCAGCAGTGCTTCAAAGGAACCTGCTCTGCAGAGGCCGTCCTTCAGGACATGGGTCGGAGCCAGGGAAGCTTTTCCCCTGCTCCAAACAACTGCTGGGCAGCCTCGCCCCGCCCACCCCCAGAATGTCCCCCAGGAGGCCCCAGGCTGGGAATCTCAGCAGAGCTACGCCCCGAGCAAACACTCTCTGGAAGGTGACTCCTGACCACCTCTTTGTGTGCTAAAATAGAGACATGGTCATCGATGAAAGTAGTTGTGCAGGTAGTTGGAAAACAAAAAGAAGAATATCTGGGTAATGCTTTTGAGTTTGCAGAGGACTTTCGCATCCTTTCCCTGTCCACGCGCGGCTCTGTGCAGCTTCTTACATGACTTTCAGCTGCTGTCCTGCTGTTCTTATTTTGCTTTTCTCTTGATGGAGTCATGCTTTCTTGGCTGCATGGGTCTGTGTTAAAGGCCGTTGGAGTTTGGGAATGAGGTGCTCATGATTTGGGGAGCTTGATAATGAGTGGTGTTCGTATAGGAGCCATGTATGCTTTTCTCATGTTCATCTAGAATTACCGTCATGTTTCTCTAGATCCCAAAAGTTTTCTTCTTTACTGTGTTTATCAACTTGAAAACTCTACCCATGATTCTTCATTCTTAGTTTCTTTTAAGACCTGTAGTTTTATTGTTAAAGCTTATTTTATTTACCAGATGACAAATGTATAATATTTCATATATAAAGAGCTGTTACAAATCAACAAGGAAATATAAAAAGCAATGTACATCAGTAGTCAGGTAAACCAAGGGCCCATGGTGTTAAATGAATCAATCAATCAGTAGGTCTCCTAACTTTGGCATTACAGTTCTTCACTGTTCCAAACTATTAACCATGTGCTGAGACAGGATTCTGTAAAGACAAACAAAACATCCAGTGTTTGGGGAAATGTTCTTCTCATGATCTTGGAATTTTGTACACTTTCTTTGAGTCTCTGTGGTGAAGGATTTTACTAGCTTCTGTGCTGCTTTTACTTTGTTCCTCAGAAATGTATGATGGAAAGACAGTCTGACCACATTGTTCTTTTTACTGATTGTCAGGGAAATACTCAATGTTTTATTTTGAAATAATAAAGGAAGATAAAGTAGACTGGTGATGTAAAAGGGTAATTACTGTAATTACTAGCCAGTTATCTCTCACGGTGTTTCATTGACTCCCAGGGACTTTGAATATTTTAGCTCGATACCAACCACAATTTTGGGGGGGAAGAGAGGCCACATGACAGTTGATAATGTCCAATAGGATGCAAATGAATGTGTAGTGTGCAACTTGTAGGAAGTCTCCTTAAAAGGATGGGTGGGTCTTTCTTTCTTTCCTTCAGAGTTTAAAAAGTAGATAGACATGATGGCTGGAACTGGTGCAGCCATCTTGAGCTATGAAGGCGAAATCACAGGCAGAGAATGGTGTGTGGAACTGGGATCTCTCACACCATGGAACTGTCAAACCAGCTCTGGACTTCTTTGGACTTTTTATGAGAGAAAAAGGAATTTCCATCTACTTTTTAAAACACTGGTATTTTTAATTATCCTAATATTTATTTTCTCTCTCTCTCTCTCTCTCTGATGGTTTCCAGTACCACAGCCAGCCCCATTTCCCTTGTTAAAAGTTCATCCAACCACACTTCTTTGAAGTTGTTTAGTAAGAAGCAAGGAAAGAAAAGCATCCTTCTGTGCCAAGTTCTTTTTCTCAGAACGCCTTTCTAACTACCACCATGTGAAAATGTTGGTCAAGGAGTCTCGTTATCTTGACAGCCTCACATAGATACTCTCCCAAACCCGTCTGAACCCAGGAGAAAGGAGCAGAGGCAGGGTTCCCGGCAGAGCCCCCTGGCTGAGGTGTCACTCAACACTCTGCCGGGGTTTGATCATTTCCTCCGTCCTCTTCTGCTCTGTGGTGCTTAATGAAGTCAGGCAGGTTTTGGGAAGCCTTTGCATCTGATTATGCTCGAAGAGCCCAAGCTCCTCTGCAGACCAGATGGGTTTTGTTTCCTTCCTGCGTTGACCCTTCCCAGGGATGGCAGACATGGAGTTCTGCCCGCCCGCCCAGAGTGCTGGTCTACCTGCTCCCGGGACCCCTTGAAGCTTGGGGATGTTTTTTGCTAGTGGGAAGAGCATCTTGCTAGTTTGTTTGTCCTTTTTCACTTCACGTGCAGTGAGGACCCGCGCAGGCTGTCGCGAGTGTGCTGTGGCTGCAGCATGGAGCCGTCCCTCGCCGCGCCTTCTGGGGGGTCTGAACACCGTGCTTACGGGGCAGAGCCCACCGAGGTCTGCGTGCTGGTGGCCCAGCCGAGGTTAAGGGCACAGGTGGTGCCGGGTGGCTGTCGGGGAATGTTAGGGCAGGTGCGGTCATTTCCCGCAGGACTGCGGGCTGGCTTCTCTGGTAGAGCCCTCTCAGAGTTTGGAGGACTGTTGGACCTTATTAAGAATTCTGCCCTGTGACCAGGAAGGGATGCACTCATTCTGCCAGGTGCTCTATTTGCAGTAACAAGCTTACCAAGACGTAGTTTACATACCATAAAATTCACCCTTGAAGGTGTGCGAATCAGTGGGTTTTGATTGTATGTTGAGAGGGTGACAATCACTGTCACTAATTTTAGAACATTTTCATCACCCCAAAGAAAGCCTGTACCCATTAGTGGTCACGCCCCATCCCCACCCCCCGCCGCCAGCCCCTGGCAACCACTGATCTGCTTTACGACTTCATAGTTTTTCTTCTTCCAGATATTTCACATAAATGAATCATGCAATACGTGGTCCTTTGTGACTGGATTCTTTCGCTCCGCATAATGATTTCAAGGTTTATCCAATTTGTAGCATGAATCAGCACTTTATTCCGTTTATGGATGACCAATATTCCACTGTATGGATATATTACATTTTCTTTATCCATTCATCAGCTGATGGGCATTTGGGTGGTTTCCACTTTGAGCGATTATGAATAATGCTGCCACAGACATTTGTGTTTAAGTATTTTGTATGACATGTATTTCATTTCTTTTGGGTCTATTTCTTGGAGTGGAATTGCTAAGTTATATGACAACACTAAGTATAAATTTCTGAGGAACTGCCAAGTTTTTCCAAAGTGGCCTCACCATTTTACAGTCCCAACAACAACGATGGAAGGTCACAGCTTCTCCACATCCTTAGCAACACTTGTTAACGTCAGGATTTTTTGTTTGTTTGCTTGCTTTTCAGTTTTAGTCATTCTAGTGGCTGTGAAGTGGTATCACACTGTTGTTTTAATTTGCATTCCCCTATTAACTAATAATGCTAAGCCTCTTTTCCTTTGATTATTGGCCATTTGTAAATCTTTTGTGGAGAAATGTCTATTCAAACCCTTTGCTCAGTTTTTAATTAGGTTATTTGTCTTTTATTGTTGAGCTGTATGAGTTCTTTAAATATTCTTAATACAAATCCCTCATCAGATATAAAGGCAGTGGCCATCAGAGGTTCTGATGGATGGGAGAGGGAAGAATAGGTGTGAAATGGGGGCATTTTCAGGACGTTGGATTTGTCCCACATGACATTGCAGTGACAGTTCCAGGCCATTGTATATTTTGTCATAACCCACAAAATTGAGCGGGACAGAGTGTAAACTATAATGTAAACTGTAGTCCATGGTTAGTGGCAGTGCCTCAATATGGGCTCATCAGTTGTGACAAGTGCACCACACTAATGAGGATGTTGTTGATGTGGGCAAGGGTGGGAGGGGGAGGGAGGGGGGCATAGCGAATCCCTCATGTTTTTTATGTAACATTTATGTAATCTAAAGCGGCTTTCAAAATAAAAAAAGATTAATTTAAAAACACATAAATCCCTCATCAGAAAATAACTTGCACATATTTTCTCCCCTTCCTTGCATTTTCTTTGTACTTGTAAAGGTGCGTCAAAAGTGAAGCACAAAGGTTTTAAATTTTGATGAAGCTCAATTATCTATCTTTTCTTTTGGCTGCTGTGCTTTTGTTTTTATGTCTAACCATTGCTTAATCTAATGTCACAAAGACACGTCGGTTTCTTCTAAGAGCTCGTAGTTTTAGTTCTTCACTTACGTGTGATCCACTTTGAATTGATTTTTGTGTGGTGTGAGGTAGAGGCCCATCTTTATTCTGCATGTGGATATTCACTTTTCCCAGCACCGTTTATTGAAAAGACTGTTCTCTCCCGCATTGGAATGTCTTGGTGCCCCTGTCAAAATCACTTGACTGTAAATGTGAGTTTATTTCTGGGCTCTCAGTTCTGTTCCATTGATCTACTTGTCTGTCCTTAAGCCACTACAACATGATTTTGATTACTGCAGCTATTTAGTAAGTTTTGAAATTGGGAAGTGTGAGTCCACCAATTTGTTGTTTTTCATGATCGTTTGGACTATTCTAGTTCCCTTGCAATCTTATGAATGTTACCAGGTTTTTGACCTTGGCTTGGGTTTTTTTTTTGTTTTTTTTTTTTAAA
>JAQZBX010037724.1:0-23686 GCA_029593785.1 Cabassous unicinctus | reverse complement strand
TGACAAAAGTTTCTTGTGATTTTAATTATATACATGTTTGCACATGAACAACAACTCTAAAATAATATATATAAAGGAAACAAAATTGAACTATGTGGTCAGTTTTCTTTGTTCTTTTTTATACTCCCAAATCTAGGAAGAACATTTGTTTTTTTGTTCTTATGGGTGCTTGTATCCTTTTTTTTTTTTTCTTTTAAATACTGGGGCCAGGAATTGAACCCAGGACCTCACATGTGGGAAGCCAGCACTCAACCACTTGAGCTACATGTGCTACCCTATTTTTTTTTTATATAATCCCCTTGATACTTTATTTTTGTAGACTGTAACCTTTCATTCCTTGTAATGATCAACAATAAAATTGCCTTGTTACATCATATTCTTCTCTCCCTCTTTCTTGCTTCTTTTCCTTCCATATCCAACTTGGCAAATAATTGTTGCTTACCTTTCTCTTAAATATACTTAAGGTTCTACCTATAAATCTGTCATCTTAAAATAATATTTTCTTTTCCACATTGTACCTAAATGAATTAATAATTTTATTTTACTTTTCGTAGTCTCCTCAACCATTTTATTTTCTTCTTTTTATCCTCCTTATTACTCTTCAACTTCTCCATATAATATTTGCAGTTATTTAATTCTAACTATTTAATTGTAGATTATTTTATATCTCTCTGTTAACTGTTGTGTTAGGTCATTTTTAAAAAAAAGAAATAGGATATTCAAATTTAAGTCATGCCTTGCTCATAAAGGAGTTACTCACTTAATTTAATGTGCACAGTTTCACTTAATCACACACCATTGTAAACTCTATTTTAAATATGGAAACTCTGAGGGAGTACAGGGTAAATAACTGCTGAGTTCAAATGGCTGTAATATGGTGGCTTAAGACATTAATTCAAAACTTTGGAAGGAAAGGCTTACACATCAAAAAAAATGGTACATTATAAAGTTTCTGAGAATGTTTGATTATTTGTCTGTGTATTAACACACTCACACACTACTTCTAATTTTCACATTTTGTATTGAGAGTACCCAGTTTTTCACTTCTTCCTACATAGCTAACTTTCTTCCTTTAGTTCTAAGTGATAGACTATTTCATTCATATTCTACACTGATTGACAGACATATGATAGATATTTTATTTTTATAAGTTTTTAATTTCAAATAATGGATTATTCAAGCTTCAATGATATTAAACATGCAAATTACACATTCATTGATTTTTACATGTTTTAATAGATCTGGTTTTCCTTGGTTTCTTTCTTTTTCTTCTAAACCAACATATTTAATATTTTTGTCATGTTCTGAACAAACCCCTTCAGAAAGAAAGGAATAAATTGTTATTCAAAAGATTACAAGAATGCCATTGAACTTTATTTTTCCAGTTAGGGAAAATTTGTTCTGTGATAAAATGTAATGATACAAAATAGCTTCTATTAACAAGATTCATCTTCATTATAAATACCAATTGGAGTCACTTGATGAAAGAGTTTGCTATAAAATTTTAGGTTGTACTGGTTGATTATATTGCATTCTCATATTTGTTTTATTTATTCTCTTATTATTGCATATGCCATTATTTATGGGGATGAAAGTCACAATAGAAGAGACAAAAAAATATACTAGAGACATACAATATCAGATTTGAAGAGACAGAAGAAAGAATCAGTGAACTAGAAGACAGAGCAATGAAAATAATACAGGCAGAAGAACAGATAGAGAAAAGAAAGTAAAAAATAGAGCAGTGTATCAGGGATTTGACTGACACCAGGCAACTCACAAACATATACCTCATTGGTGTCCCAGAATGAGAAGTTCAGGAAAAAGGGGTAGAAAGAATATTTGAAGAAACAATGACCAAATATTTCCAAACTTTTATGAATGACATAAATATACACGTCCAAGAACACAATGTACTCCGAAAAGAATTAAATTTAATAGACCTACTCCAAGACACATACTAATCAGAATGTCAACTGCCAAAGATAAATACAGAGTTTTGAAAGCAGCAAAAGAAAAGCAATTCTTCAACATACAAGGGAACCTCAATAAATTAAGTACAAATTTCTCATCAGAAACCATGGAGGCAAGAAGACAGTGGCATGATATATTTAAAGTACTGGAAGAGAAAAAAATTAACAGTCAAAAGTTCTTCATCCAACAAAACTGTCCTTAAAAAATGAGGGAAAATTTAAAATATTCACAGATAAACAGAAACTGAGACAGTTTGTAAACAAAAGGCCTGCCTTACAAGAATTACTGAAAGGAGTTCTGCAGGTTGAAAGGAAGACAGGAGAGAGATGACTTGGAGTAATGTGAAGAAATGAAGATTTCCAGTAAGGTTAATTCAACGGGTAAATGCAAAACTCAGTAGAACTACATCCTCATATACAATTCTACTCTTTAATTCCAGTAAGAGTCAGAAAACAATTGTACAAGTAAAAGGTGTATTTCCTAATAATGGACATGCAAAATATAAAGAGGTAATGTAGGTAAAAAACTTTTGACTTTAAGTCAAAAGATGTTACAAGAGACAAAAAGGATGCTATATATTAATAAAGGGGTAATCAACAAAGAAAAATGAAAATCATAAATATTTATGCACCTGGCCATGGTGTCCCAAAATACATGAGGCAAACCCTGGCAAAACTGAAGGGAAAAAGAGGCACCTCTACAATAATAGTTGGAGATTTCACTACACCACTCTACTCAATATATGGAACATCCAGACAGAAGATCCATAAGGAAACAGAGAACTTGAATAATGAACTATTATTTAATTAGACCTAAAAGACATATATAGAACATTGTACCCCCAAATAGCAGGATATACATTCTTCTCAAATGCACATGGATTGTTCTCCTGGAGAGACCACATGTTGTATCAAAATACAAGTCTCAAAATTTAAAAAGATTGAAATTATACAAAGTATCTTCTTTGACCATAATGGGATGAAGTTGAAAATCAATAACAGGGAGAGAACTGGAAAATCCACAAATATATGGAAGTTAAATACCACACTCTTAAACATCAGTGCATCAAATAATAAATTATAAGGAAACCAGTAACTACCTTGAGATGAATGAAATGAGAACACAATATATCAAACTTATGGGATACAGTGAAAAAAATGCTGTGAGAAAATGTATAGCCCTAAATACTTACATTAAGAAAGAAGAAGATTTAAAACCAAAGCCCTAACTGCATGCCTGGAAAATTAGAAAAATGCAGCAAGCTATACGAAAAAGAAGCAGAAGGAAATATATAACAAAGATTAGAGCAGAAACAAATGAAATAGAGAATAAAATTTAAAAAAAATAGAGAACATTAGCAAAAACAAAAGGTGATTCTTTGAAAAGAGCAGTAAAATTGGCAAACCCTTAGCTAGAGTGACAATGAAAAAAAAAAAAAAAAGGATGGAAATAAATAAAATCAGAAATGAGTGAAAGGAGGAGGAGTAACTACTGACCCTACAGAAATAAAAAGGATCATAAGAGGATACTAGGACCAACTGTGTATCAACAAATTAGACAACCTAGATGAAATGGAAAAATTCCTAGAAACACACAAGCTATCTATACTGACTCTAGAGTAAATAGAAAACCTCAGCAGACCAATTACTAGTAAAGAAGTTGAATCAGCCATTAAAATCCTCTAAATAAAGAAAAGCCCAAGACCAGATGGCTTCACAGGTGAATTCTACCAAACATTCAAAAAAGAATTAATAAAAATCCTGCTCAAGCACTTCCAAGATATTGAACAGAAGGAAACACTACTTTACTCATTCTATGAGGCAAATTCACCCAAATAACAAGGCCGGATAAAGATATGAGAAAAGAAAATTATGAACCAATTTCTCTAATGAATATAGATGCAAAAATCCTCAATAAAATAATTACAAATCAAATTAAACAGCACATTAAAAGTATTATACACCATGATTCAGTGGGTATGCAAGGTATGCAAGGGTGGTTCAACATAAGAAGAACAGTTAATGTAAGGTAATATACCAGATTAATAAAATGAAGGGGGAAAACTATATGACCATCTAAATTCTCACAGAAAAGACATTTGACAAAAATTCAGCATCCTTTCTTGAGAAAAACACTTAGACAAATAGACAAATAGAAATAGAAGGAAACTTTCTCAATATGATTAAAAGCATATATGAAAAAATGAAAACTAACATCATACTCGATAAAATACTGAAAGCATTCCCTCTATGATCTGGTATAAGGCAAGAATGGTCTCTATCACTGCTATTATTCAGCATTGTACTGGACAGAGCAGTTAGGCAAGACAAAGAATTTAGAGGCATTCAGTTTTGAAAGGAAGATGTAAAACTTTTATTATTTGCAGTTTACATGATTCTATGTATATGAAGTCCCGAAAAATCTACAACAAAGATACGAGAGCTAATAAATGAATTCAGCAAAGTGGCAGGATACAAGATTAACATGCAAAAATCAGTAATGTTTCTATACACTAGTAATCAGCAATATGAGAAAGAAATCAAGGGGGAAAAATCAATTTAAAATAGCAACTAAAGAACAAATATCTAGGAATAAATTTAACCAAGAATGTTGAATTAGTTAGCCAAAGAGGTGCTGATGCAAAAAGTACCAGAAATCTGTTGGCTAATATAAAGGGCATTTATTTGGGGTGAAAGCTTACAGTTACAAAGCCCTAAGTCCAACTCAAGGTTGGTTTCTCACCAAAGTGAGTTCTCATGTGTTGAAGCAAGATGGTTGCCAGTCTCTGCAAAGGTTCAGCCTACCTGTCTCTCAACTACAGGCTGGCATAGGGCTTATTCTTTCTGGGCCTTCTTAGCTGCTCAGCTGCACTCATCTCTTCACAATGGCATCTGTAAACTGTCAGGCAAATGGCTCATCTCTCTCTGCTTCCCAAGAATCAAACAGAACAGAGCTCTCTTCTCTTCCATGTCTTCTTTTATGTGTCTTCTTGAGCGAAGTCTGCTTATATAGGCCAAAGGGGGCAGTGACTCAACATGAGCCACACCTTACTGATGTAGCCCAATCAGAAGCCCTAAATTGATTTTATCAAGTACATTTAAAACCTTTGAATTTAATACAACCAAAGTGTATCACATCCAGAAGAACAGACATAATCTTTACAAACATAATCTTTTTCTCTTTGGGGGATTCATATCAAACTGTCACAATCATCTTGAAAAAGAAGAATGAATTTTGAGGCCTCATACTTCCTCTCTTTAAAGCTTGTTACAGGGAGTGGATGTAGCTCAATTGGTTGAGTGCCTGCTTTAAAAAAAGCTTATTACAGGGAAGCAGCTGTGGCTCAAGCAATTGAGCTCCCGTAAACCATGTGGAGAACCCAGTTCAATCCCTGGGACATCCTGGTGAAAAAAGAAAAAAAGGCATCCCAGACCTGCATGGCATGGAGAGGTGCAGCAAAGCAATGCACCAAAAAGACAATGACACAATCAACTAGGGTAAAAAAAAGCTTATTGCAAAGCTACTGTGGTCAAAACAGCATGGTAATGTCATAAGGATATATATAAAGACCAAAGGAATTAAGTGAGATTTCAGAAATAGACTCTCACTTCTATAGCCAACTGATTTTTTTTTTTTTTTTAAGCTGGCCATGTTTTATTTGTCCTTTTTCTTTAAACAAGACAACCAAAGATACAGATAGTATTCGGTAAAATAAAATAGATGAAACAAATTTCTAAAAGACTGCCATGTCACATCCTACATTTAACCTAACTTTATTCATCCTTTCCTTGGAACAGGGAATAGATCATTCGGTAAAAACATACAGTAAAAACAAATACGTCTAATCATAGACAACTTTGAAACTACAATAATGATGTAACTTAAGTATTCCCATATACACAGGTCTAACATTACAGTTTTTTTTAAATAAACTCAATTAAGTCTTTTAGGAGCATTTTATAACAAAATTATTCCAAATTTTTCTTTGTAGATAGATCAAGCACCTCCAAAATACAAATTCCTACACACAGTGAGCTTTATTTAAAATGAACACTTAAGTAAATTAAGTACATGGGCAGCCTTGGAATAAGCTGACATTATATATTCAGCTAGGTAGGCCACAAACCATAGTGCCAAAAGGAAAAAGAGTATTTGCAAATAAAATTCAAAAACTAAGTTAACTTTCTATAATTAAATACAGAAAATATACTGATTTGCTAAAATAAATAAGATGTGTTGTATTAACACTTCACTGTAAAGAATGCATACCAGAACATGTACAAACTGAATTAATGTTAAGAATAGTTTACTATACTAAACACTGTGTATATAGAAGTACATATTGTGAAGCACTATGGGTTGTACATGTTTTGCCACATATGTTTGTTACCTTGAGGTAGATAACACATGTGTACCAAATTCGGCTTTCATTTTCAGTTGCTGATGGCATCATGTGTTTTGAGAAATGTGTATAGTATGAAAAACTTGAAAATACTTATGCAGGAAAACTGTTTTAGGAAAAAATAAATATTTTCATGCAATTATGTACAATCTCACTGTGTAAATTTCAGGCAAGATTTTTTTTTTCCTGGTAAAACAGATCACTGTTCTATGAGAATGTTTTTACTAGTCACAGTGCATTTCTTTGACTCTTCCTGCATTGCATTATTTCACTCTTTTAAAAAAAAAATTTGTGTGCAAATGACATGCCAGTTAAAATGAAAACTCTCACATGTAGAAAATAAGCCTGGATTTTAAAAACCAAGAATGAATGAAATCTTTACTAAAATGACACGATCTGATTCATGCATAAAATGACTTAAACACTTATAATAAAAAAGACAAGACACATTTCATGAAGAATACAAAGACAAATATCTCCTGAGTGATTTAGTCCAGATGTTTCAGAATGCTGCTGTATGTTTTATGAGGAATTTGAGGTTAAGATTTCATCACGGAAGGTGTTAATGTGGCTTGTGTTAACTTAAGTGGTGATTGCTCTGTGCTGTGGGATGCCTATGGATTCAAGTTGCTTGTTAAAGAGGAACTCCCCATTGTTGTTCAGAAATCCTTCTTCATTTCCTCTCTCCAAGGATTCCCATCCTCTACTGGCTCAGTTTCTAGCATTTCAGCATCTTCTTTCCTGGTAAAGAACTTGTCCAAGTAACTGGTATAAGTGTTTTCCTTCTCAATTTGTTCCTTCTTCCTGACCTCACAACAAAACTGTCTTGTGAGAAAACAGTCCTCCTCACCATTCTCAAACTGGCTAGACCAAGAAGACTGGTACAAGCCTTCTAATTGAGCCAAATTTGCCATTCATTTTTCCTCTTTTTTTTCAGCTTACTGATATTGATATCAAGCTTTTGAATTCTAGTTGGGACACAGCTATTCAAGTCATTTAATTTATCAACAAGATCAGTAGGGTCATATTGTGAACTAAATTGAATAGTTCCTGCAATAAAGAAATAAAAGTTAAATCCCTGATTCTTTTGCCTTTCTTTTTTACTCAATTGCTGTGATGTTTCTAGAGCTACTTGGACTTTGATTAATCCATTCCTTTCACATTTTGACTTGCCTTTCTTATCGTTTTTTCTTTGCTTTGTTCTTTCCAATTGGAAAGATCTATAATAAGTTTGGGTTCATAAAAATGATTAACTTCTCTCTCTCTCCAAACTAAGTTATCTAAATATAATTGTGACCTCATTTTGTAGTTACAAGTATGGCTGTACTCCAGATCACAATATTTGTTTTCATGATGATCTTTGTGATGCCAACAAGGCTTAGTAGAGTAACTGGTATCAAAAACAGGATTCTCCAGATACTTTTCACGATCTCCATTCAAATATTTTCAAAGATCAGCTAATACTTCTTCTTAATAAGAAACATCCGACAGAGCTCTTGGGGCAACCTGAACTTCCTCAATATCAAAGTTATTATGTATAGGCCAATCATGTGCTGAAAACTGACAATCATGGTACCTCTCCCAGTTATAAATGTGACTGTGAGTTTCATCCATAAACAAAATATCATCAACTTCATCTTCAATGTGAAAAGGATGACTTGAAATTGGTTCATCCATTGAAAAAGAAAATAAGCTCATGTAAGGATGGGAGAGAGCTTTTTCTGCTGTCAAGTGATCCATAGGGCTAAATGTCACAATCTGTTCCTGGAAATCCAGTGCTTCTCAGCTAATTCCTGGAAGCAGCTGAGGTAAAGTTTTTTTGTGGTTCAATCATTTCATTTCTAATGTAAACTGGAATTATGCTGAGAAGCTGCTGACAATATTCCTCATGTGTAGTTGGAAAAGATTCTAAAACCTGTGTCTGTTCATGTTCATGCACACCTGCAAAGACGGTTTTAACAGTTAGCATTTCAGCAAAGATGCAGCCTGCAGCCTACATGTCAATGGATTTAGTATACTTATTAGGAGAAAGTAAAAGACATGGAGATCTGTAACATTTAGTAACCAATCTTTCAGAAAGATGACCCTTATGGGAATAATGGGAATCCATGATCTCTGCAAGACCAAATTCACTTATCTTCAGCACCAAATCCTCAGTATTAATGAAAAGATTAGCTGGTTTGAGATCTTTGTGCAGTATGTTTGCAGAGTAAATATACTTGAGCCCATGTAGCAGCTGATACATGAAAAGTCTGGCATGCTCTTTCAGTAAAGGACCCTGGTCCAGTACATTAGCCAAGTCTGTCTCCATGTCCTCCTGAGTGATGTTAACACTGTAAACACTGCTCAGTTCAGGAAGAGAGCCTACAACGTCTGTTAACTGGCTTCCACTGGGACCAAGAATTTCAAACTCTTCCACAATGGTATCAAGGTCAAGTCTTCTAATAATTCTGATTTGATATAGAGCATGTTTGACACTCTGGGGATCAATAAGGACAATTTTCTTGATAGCTACTCTTTTGTCACAGTCATTGTCAACAGCAGAAAATTGCCCTCCACAACCCAGTGGTTTTAAGTCCATATACCTAGAGCCCAGATCAAAATCATGAATGTTCATGAAACTTTCAAATTTCTCTGCCATTTTGAAACCCACACTATTGCATCTTCCTTTTGAATTGTTGAACTTGTTCAAACAAGGAAGAACACTTGTATGGAAAGGAAAGATCTTTCAAAAAGGGAGAAGAAAAATAATTCTGTTTCCACAGCAAGATGATTTCTTGATGTTCATTGCATATGCCAACCAGGCTGTTGAGTTCCCCTTAGCTTTAAGACTCAGAATGTTCTACTCATATTGAGAATTAGAAATGGCAGTACTCATAGTTCAAGAAAAGGGCAGCGACTCTGCATACATTTTAACAAACACTGAAGAAACTCAAGTGGAATGAAATGACATGCTCTCCACTCAGATGTACTTGCGCTAAATGATTAAACATTTAACAAAAATGTAAACAAATATGCACACAGCAGCCTTCTATGAACATTCTCCTCACAGTGCTGATACATTAAGCCTTGGGCTGGTTCTGAGCAGCAGCATCTAAAGCGCTTGTAAGCTCTGTTTCCTTTTTCTTCTTGTCTTCCTTCTTTGCTATATATTTCAAAAGGAAGCTCTGGCAACTGTTGGTTAACAGAAGTCCTATTTTTAGTGATCGGATAGCTCCATCTCACTAAAATTTCAATCAAAGCTACCATCCATTTTACTCTGATACAACCTCATTTATGACTAGATTGGCCAAAGTACTTCAGGGCCCTGAGACAAGCTGGGTAAGTGGCGTGCACTAAGCAATTTTTGAGTCCACCAGAGTGTTTGCTTGGCAGAAGTCAGCTGAGGCAGAGTCACCAGGGAGGGGATATGCAAGCATTTCGAAAGGAGGGTGAGAGCCCATGCCACCTCTTGTTATGCCTGACCACCCCTCCCTGGCCATAGCCCCTCAGTCACCATCCAAGGGCAAGCAGGCTCTGCAGGCCCTGGATCTAGCAGGTGGGGCTAGCAGGGCTGCACCCGGAAGCCAGCGAGAGGCCTAGCCAATTGATCTTCTCTTCTCCCCTCCCCTTTCCTCCCCTCCCCTCCTCTCCCACCGCTTCCTTTTTGAGGTGACAGAGATTCAACCCAGGGTCTCCTACATGGGAAGTAGGCACTCAACCACTGAGCTACAACCACTCTTCCCCAATTGATTTTTGACAAGGCTGCCAACTCCACTCATTCGGGAAAGAATAGTCTCTTCAACAAATGGTGCCGAAAGAACTGGATATCCATATGTGAAAGAATGAAGGAGGATCCCTATCTTACACCTTATACAAAAATTAACTCAAAATTGATCACAGACCTGATTATAAGATCCAGGACTATAAAACTTCTACAAGAAAATGCAGGGAATCATCTTCAGAATCTTATGCTAAGCAATGGTTTCTTAGACTTTATAGCCAGTGCATAAGCAACAAAAGAAAAAAATAGATAAATGGAACCTCATCAAAATTCAAAATTTTTTGCATCAAAGAACTTTATCACATAAGTGAAAAGAAAACTTATTCAATGGGAGAAAATACTTGGAACCACATATCCCAATAATGGTTTCTATATCCGGAATATATAAGAAATCTGACAACTCAACAATGAAAAAGAGAAACAACCCAATTTAAAATGGACAATAGACTTGAATAGACATTTCTCTAAAGATGATTTTGAAATCGCTAAAAAGCACCAAAGAAGATGCTAAATTTCATTAGCTATTAGGGAAATACAAGTCAAAACCATAATGAGAAACCATTTCACATCCTCTAGAATAGGTACCATTAAAAAAAGTGAAAATTACAAGTGGTAGAGAGGATGCAGAGAAAGAAGAACACTCATTCATTGATGGTGGGAATGTAAAATGATGCATTTGCTGTGGAAGACAGTATGGAAATTACTCAGAAAGCTAAGTATAGAATTATCATATGACTCAGCAACCCTGCTGCTTGGTATATTACCCAAACAATTGTAAGCAATGATTCGAGCAGGGATATTTGCGCACTGATATTCACAGTGGCATTATTCACAATTGCCAAAAGATGGAAGTAACCCAAATGTCCATCAAATGATGAATGGATAAATAAAATGTTGTATATACATGCAATGGAATATTATTCAGCATTAAAAAGAATAAAGTTCTTGGTTCATTCAAAAACTTGGATAAACCTTGAAGACATCAAGTTGAGTGAAATATGCCAGACACAAAAGTACAAATATTGTATGATCTCACTGATATGAAATAATTAGAGTAAGCAAACTCATGGAGTTATAATCTAGAATATACATTACTAGGTTTAGTGTAGAGAATGGGGAGTTAATGTTTAATTTGTACAGAATTTCTATTTGGGTTGATTGTCAAGTTTGGGAAATGGATGGTGGTGACGGTAGCACAACATTGTGAGTGTAATTAACTGCATTGAATTATATATATGAATGTGGTCAAAAGAGGAAATTTTAGGTCATATCTATTTTACTAGAATATAATTAAAATATAAAAAATAGCATTACAAAACTCTATTATAAACAATGGACTATAGTTAATAGCAGAATTATAAAAAAATTTTTTCATGAGTTATAACAAATGTACCACCTTAATGCAAAGTGTTATGGGGGAAAATATACCCTAATGTAAACTATGGACTTTATGGGCTATATATATTTAATAGTGCAATTTTAATATTCTTTCGTCAATTGTAGCAGGTGTCATATGAATGCAAAGTGTTAATAATGGGATAATATGGGAATGCTGAAATTTTTACATGCTTTGTTTGTAATCCTATGACTTCTCTAATTAAAATTTTTTTTTAAATAATGTCACTGGCTTGGAGATGAGAAGCTATATGTTCTGAGGTACAGCTATGCTACTTTCCAGCAATATGATGCCAGGAAAATTACTTAAATAATTTAATACTTACATATTTACTCGAAAAATAAATAAAAATATTGAACACTTCCTATTTCCAGTTATCCTCCTACAAGTTTAAATAGATTATTATATTTTTGATGCTCACAAATGTTCCAGGAACTAAGGCATTGGTATCTTCATTTTACAGATAAAGAATGAGGTAGCAAGAGTAACTTATGTATGAGTGTGTGTGTGTATAACTTTTTATTTTTGCATAATTTAAGTTTTACAGAAAAATTGCAAGAATAGTACAAGGGACTCATATACCCTTTACCCATATTAACAAATTATCTTTCCATTTTAAAAATAATTTTATCTCCCTCTCTGTCTCTTCTCTTCCATGAATGTATAGTGCGTGTACAAACAGATTTTTTTCCTGAACTTTTTGTGTGCTAGACTTATTTTCCCATTGTTCCCTAAGTACTTCTGTATGTATTTCTTAAGAATGAGGACTTTCTTTTAAATAACCACAATATAAGTATCAAAATCCAGAAATTTAACATTGATACGATGCTGTTTTTTTTTAATTTTAAGTATTAGGCAAATTGTTTCAAAGACCCCAAGATTATTCCAGTTAAGAATTTTGTTTTTCCAATTAAGAGCTAATCCAGAATCCCCCACTGCATTTAACTGATGTCTTCCTTTAGTAACCTCTAATATGAAACACATATTCAGTCTTTGTCTTTCATTGAAAAATAATGTAATCAATAAAATTGATAAACAATGGTATCTAACCTTGGGCAAGCTATACAATTTTACTGGAACTCAATTTCCCATAATCAAATGGGTTGCTGTGAAAATTAAGTGAGGTGCCACACATATAATGCATAATATTTTAAGCATGCAACTAAACAATAGCAATAATGACCATGTTCAAAGATACTATTTAATATTTTTCTAACAACAATATATGTAATATACTCAAAACAGAACTAGCTAGAGGCAGTGAGTCTATTGGCAAATACAAGCATTCAAATGGTTAAAGTAAGATTTTCTTTTAAAGAATCAATTCTACTCTTTTCATTTCAAGTTGGTATTGAAATTTAAACAGCCTAATAACCCAATTGACTAAATACTAGTCATTTAAAAATTTATCTTCCTGGTTTTTTATTACCTTTTCCTTAAAATCAATAGTATAGCTTGATATTGATTAATGTCTCTCAAGTAAATTTGATTTGACAAACTGACCTTTTATGTTATCTCACTTATAAATAATTCTTCTGTTTCCCTGAGCAGGATAGCAAAGTGGTTAAAAGCATAGATGATGTTATCAGGCCACTTTGTTTAACATCTCAATTCCACCATTTCCATGCTGTTTGAAGTTGGTCAAGTTGTTACTCTCTTGCTTTAGTTTTCTCTGCTTTAAACCAAGACTAAGTAATAGCTCTTTTCCCCACGAGGTAATGAATAATAAGTACTTAATAGGTATACACCTGAATTATTTTAATCATTTATGAAAGGCATTATTGATTAGAAGTTATGGCAATTTATTTCCAATATTGTTGAGTTAAAATTCTGGATAATCAAGTTACTAGCTATGTAACTTTATTTTACCTGGTCTCTTGATATCTCAATTTCCTCTTTTGTAAATTAGAAATGATAATAGTACCTGAATCAGAGTTTTGGTGAGATTTTAGTAAAGTAATATATTTAAAGTGTTTAAAACAATGTAGTTTTTCTAAATAAAGTATTTAGAAAAAAAGACATGGACATGGTTCTTCAAATGTGTCCATAACTATATATTTTTGTTTTGATCCTGAATTAAGCCATTGAGTTCTGTGAGGGTAAGTATTTTGAATGAATTTTTAAAAACAAATAGAACTGTGTGATAGGGAAATACATTGTTTGCAAATGTCCTGAAATTGAAACTAATTGATAAGAACCTTTAAAATACACTGGGCAGTCCAACAGTCAGGTTAGGTTATCTAGGAAGTCTGGTTTCAAATTTAGGGTTTTATGATGCCATGGCTTTATTTCCAATATCTGAAGAATAGATGCTTTTCAATTTTAGAGAATATTATCCTAAAATAAAGCCATCAAAAATTTAAATACAGATTAATAGTGAAATTTGAAAGGATTTAAAATATTCCTCAGGAATCTTATCTGTGTTTTTAATCTGTGCTTACTCTTATGGAATATGAGTAGCATACATCAAGACAAAGAAAATTCCCTGGACTTGAACATGCTCTGGCTAACTTAATAATTATTTTAAGTAATATCTACTACTAAAATAGTAATTATGATAATATTAGGCAAAATTCACCAAGCTGATGGTCTTGGTCAAGTCTTCTATAAATTTTGATGAAATTATCCTTACAATAATGTTATGGTAATATGGGAAGCTTTATTATGACAATTTTAGAAAACAGGAATGTGGACTCATGTAGATTGTGTTACATGAATAGAGCTAATGAATCAGAAAGAATCAAATCCAGATCACCCTTAATCTATATACACCAACCTCTTCCTTTTTATACCAAATTTTTCATTTTGTTCTTGTCAACAGTAAACACAAAGCAAATAGAATTAAATATAAGGAAATGTATTATCATACATAACTGGAGGTCCAAAAGAAAAGCAAGCTTCAGGGTTGAGTTAATTCTAAAAATTTATTTTGATTCACTTCTCTATGTTTCTCTCTTCCCAACGTCCTCTAATTTTCAGATTCATCCTCAGCCTGGTAATCAAAAGAGTGCCTCACACCTCTGAATAACACTTTAAAAAAAAAAAGATGTATAAAATCTCTCTCCTCAGAGCTTTAGCAGAATTTTAAAAAATCTGTAAAGACCTCAGAAACCTTACCATTGTGTCTCATTGAATCACAAGCTCATTCGTAAATTTATTCCTAGCATAAGGCAATGTCATGAACTCATTGCCTTACTTCTATAACCCTGAAACAAGAGAGACAAGATGACCATAATCAGCTTAGGCCCATCAGAGTCAACTCATAGTACCTGTTTACAGTATAAAAGGAAATAGGTGGAAAGGATTCTGCAGAGACAAGATCAATATGCTTATTAACGATAGTTTTGATATTCACAATGCACATTAATAACAAGAACTCTGGAATTAAGGAAACCCACTTAATTTCAAACATTCCAACTGTGGCCGTCTGGCAATTTGATTAGGAATTCCAAAAATATAATTGGATCATACTTGTAAACTGATCTGTTAATCTGGGCATGAGTATGTTATGATTAGGGCCTTGACTGGGCCACGGCAGTAGGGCATTGAGCCTCACCCCTTGGTGGGTGGGGAGTTGAATATAAAAGGCAAGGCAAAGAACAGAGTTGAAGCAATTTTTGAGGGGCAGTTTCAATGTTGGAAAGAAGGCCCCAGGAGAAGAGAAGTGAGCTGTTTCCCTGATCATCTACAGCTGATCTTGTGGAGGAAACAGGAGCTAAGACCGGAGAGAAACGGAGCCCCGGGAAGAGAGGAACCCATGAAGCCTGAACTCTGGTAAACGTCGGCAGCTCTCTTGCTCTAACACGTGGCAATGGACTGTGGTGAGAGAAGAAACTTAATGCTTTATGGCCGAGTATCTGTGGACTTCTACCCCAAACAAATACCCTTTATAAAGACCAACCCATTTTTGGTATTTCACATTAGCACCCCTTAGGCTGACTAATACACCAACATTTTCCCAAATTGTATGACTATATTTACTTGTTTGATAGGGCAGCTATTAATACATCAAGAAACAAATTTGTCTGTTTCAAAAATTGAGGGGTATTTGGATCTATGTTAAGAAATCTCAAAATAAAGTAAATAAAGGAAATAGTAATTGCTCCTACATACAAACAGTCACACACGGAAACACACACAAACACATACACTCACATACTCTACAAATACTGTCAATGTTCCCAAAATCTGTGGACAAAATATTTAGGAGAATTTATATATCATTGGACATGGTGCATCATCAAATATGTAAAGTGGCAAACATATCTGAACAATCTTCTGAGGAAAACTGGATGAAATTACAAAGGTTTAATAATGGTCAATTAGGAATGTAGTAACAAGTTCTGAAATAAATTGAAATAAGTTTCTCATAAATTTGTTCAACTTCACCACCTCAAATAATATATTTATTTTATTTTTTTCATGTATGTTTACCATTTTAATGAAAGACTCTTAATCAGAAATTTTAGAAAAAATACTACCTAGCATGCCATTACTCATTATCTAAAGTCTGTCAAGAAAATTTGCAAAACAGTGTCTGAACTTGTGATGACTTGAATGTAGAAAATGTGTTAGATTCACACAGTGATTTTGCATATTTTATCTGATTTTACTCACAGTAACACTATAAAGCATATATTAATGTTGTTTTAGAGATAAGGATTATTAAGTATTTTTAATTCCACTTTAAAATTTTTAAAAAAATCATAAAAAAAAAACTTAAAGAAAACCTGTAGAAAGCATCTGATTTAACAGATAGTAAGTTCTAGATCTTGAATAAATACAATCCTCTGGACATAAAACTTATATTTTAGTAGTAGACCACAGCCAACAATGTATCCAAATAGGTTGATATTGCTTCTGAAAATAAGCACATTAGCATATATGTTCCCATTATCCTGGGATGCTGAAAGAACAGTTACAGATAACAAAAATAATTATTAAAATAAAAATATATTCTATTGAGAACATACTATATACTATATGATTTATGCATATAGAAATCTATCAATATATATATTCTACCCATGATAACCCTATAAGGCTGATATCATTACCTATCCAAAGATAATGAGAATGCAAGGGATTTAATAATTTATCTAAATCCTTAGAGCTAAATGAGAGGATGCAGAGGAATTTACAATCACAGGATAACCCCTTGCTTGAGCATAACATTCTAGCTCTCCATTTCAGCCTATCAAATGATCCAATTCTTAAATGAATTTCAAGTAACTAATTGGTTCATACTCACTATAAAATAATTAGTTTAAATAAGATAATTTATTTTTTTCCATGTGGTTTGGACATGGATTTGCTAACTAATGTTTTTCTATGTTGGCACTATTGACATTTTGAACTACATAAATATCGTTTGTGGGGTGCTCTTTTGTGCTTTTCAGGACATTTGATAGCAGTCCCAGACTTTACTTACAAAAAGCAAGTATCAACCTCCCCTGGAGTCGTGACAACCAAAAATATCTCCAGAAATTGTCAACTCTCTCCTGAGGACCAAAATCATCTCATTGTTAAGCACAGGGTAATACTTATTGTAGAGAGAAAAAGAGACCTGTGGTGTTAACAAAATCTAGTTCGGAGGGAAGGAGAGAAATTTTTAAAAAGAATAGAAATTTTACTTGTGAGAAAATTGAAATACATCATCTGTAAGGAGAAATGAACCTGACTCACAGACAATTTATATAAGTCTAACTGAAACTGTGTAGCCATTCTTCTCCTGGAATACTGCTAATATTTTTAAGTAGACAGTGTGTGAAAACAAAGGCATAGTCGTCTATTTGCAATTATAATTCCAGAATCCCATTGTAGGAGAGATTAAAAGAGATAGTGTGGAGACAACCAGCAAGATGGCAGCAGAGTAAAGAGCTCCGAGAATCAGCTCCTGCTACAGGGCAGTGGTGATCATGCAGGGCTGTCTAAAGCACTTGTTTGGGGGCTCCAGGAGACAAGAAGTGGATCCTGCAACATCCTTGAAAGAAAGGAAGGAAGAGATGCCCCATCGGCAGAGAAGATTCATAAGTAGAGCACTCCATGTCATGGAGGCTGGTGCCCATCCTCCAATGGAGGCACAAGTCACCTCGGAAGCTGTTCCGCGGCTGGAATTGGAAGCTCCACTTACCAAAATGGGGCAGGAAGGGATGTTTGGGCACCAACTTCAACTACTGATTAGTAAATTCGGCAGGCTAAAGTATAATCCTAAGAACAGCTAAAGTTTGAACCTGTCCAAGTCAGAAAGAAGTCGGTAGCCTCCATCTTAACTCCACGCCTGACACGAGGGGAAGCGGGGCTGACTGAAAATCACAGTGCTGGTAGGGACCGGCTTCTTTCCATCTAGATCAGATTTCAGCTGTAGCCTAAGCCCCAGGTCTACCTCGGGCAGGGAGGAAGGTGGGGGAGCTGCTCCAACCTCTCCAGAAAACTACAGGCCACACCTTAGAGGCCAGTGATCATCCTACTTTGGCAGCGCAAAGCAGCAGAAGGTAGTCTGTGGCAGGAAATGGAAGCTCCATTTCCCAAAAACAGGGAAGGAAGAGATGGCTGGCCACCAATGTCAACTACTGATTAGTCAGTTCAGCTGGCTAAAATATAACCCTAAGAACAGCTGAACTTTAAACCTGTCCAAGTCCAAAGGAAGCTGGTACCCACCATTTTGATTCCACCCCCAGCATGAGGGGAAGCCGGGCTGACTGAAAATCACAGTGACAGTAGAAACCGGTTTCTTTCACCCAGGTTGGCCTGCAGCCCTAACCTAGGCTTCAACCCCACCTCTAGCAGGGAGGAAGCTGACCAGCCCTGCACCAGACTATCCAGGTAACTGCAGGTACATTTAGCTGGCACAGACTGAATAATTGGAAGCCTACCGGGGCAACTGTGGTCATCTTGGACCTGCACTGCATAGAATTCTGTCCACACCTCCAGCTCCATCCCTGCCCCAGGCAGGGGAGAAAGGGACTTGAAGCTTCATCAGTCTCTCTGGGTAACTACAGTCTAAGCCTGCATGAGCTGGATATTCCACATAGCTGTGGCTCTGTCCCTTTCCCTGGCAAAGGAGAAAGTTGGGAGAAGCTTCATTGGTCCTTGGGGCAATGAGGGCAGCTAGAGCCTCCACAGCTTATAGCCACAACTACATTCTTTTCTCCTACTACACAACCAGCAAGGGAGAAGGGCAGGAAGCCCTAAACTAAAGAGAAAAACTGCAACCAGAATAAATACTCTAGTAAGCCAGATCCAAGACACCAACGAAAATTTACAATCCACACCAAGAAACAGTAAGATATGGCCCAATTAAAGGAAAAAGATAAGCCTCCAGATGTCATAAAGGAGTTGAGACAACTAATAATAAAGATTTAAATAAATCTCCTTAATAAATCCAATGAGATGCTAAAGAAATTAAGGATATTAAGAAGACATTGGATGAGCACAAAGAAGACTTTGAAAGTATACATAAAAAAATAGCAGATCTTATGGGAATGAAAGGTGAAATAAATGAAATTAAAATTACACTGGAATCATATAATAGCAGATTTGAGGAGGCAGAAGAAAGGATTGGTGAACTTGAAGAAATGGCCTCTGAAAGTGAACATATAAAAGAACAGATGAAGAAAAGATTGAAAAAACTTGAACAAACTCTCAGGAAATTAAAGGACAGCAAGAGACATGCAAACATACATGTCATGGGTATCCCAGAAGGAGAAGAGAAGGGAAAAGGAGCAGAAGGAATATTTGACGAAATAATGGTAGAAAATTTCCCAACCCTATTGAAGGACATAGGTAACCATGTCCAAGAAGCACGACGTACTCCCATCCGAGAAAATCCAAATAGACCAACCCTGAAACACATAATAATCAGAATGTCAAATGCCAAAGACAAAGAGAGAATTCTGAGAGCAGCAAAAGAAAATAAATGCATAATGTATAAGAGATACCCAATAAGATTAAGTTCTGATTTCTCACCAGAAACCACAGAGGCAAGAAGACAGTGGTATGATATATTTAAGATACTGCAAGAGAAAAACTTCTAGCCAAGAATCTTATATCCAGCAAGATTGTCTTTCAAAAATGAGGGTGAGTTTAGAATATTTGTAGATAAACAGAAACTAAGAGCATTTGTAACCAAGAGACCTGCTTTGCAGGAAATACTAAAGGGTGTGCTACAGCCTGAAAAGCAAAGACAGGAGAGAGAGCTCTGGAAAAGAATCTAGAAATGAAGATTATATCAATAATCATAACTAAAAGCATCAAAAGAGTGGTGAGAATAAAATATGAGAGATAAAACCCAAATATTCAGGCATAAACTCAACCAACGATTTAAAGTACTAATATTCAGAAAACTACAACTCATTGTTAAAATAAATTTTTTTAAAAAGACCTAAATATTTGGAAGACTATTTCAAGCTCATGCATTGAAAGACTAAGTATCATTAAGATGTCAATTCTACTCAAATTGATATACAGATTCAATGAAATCCCAATAAAAATTCCACCAGCATTTTTTAAATAAACAGAAAACATTATTATCAAATTTATTTCCAAGGTTAAGGGGTCCTGAATATCCAGAAACATCTTAAAAAGAAAAAGTGAAGTTGGGAAGACTCTCATTTCCAGACTTTAAATCATATTATCTAGCCACAGTGATAAAAACAGCATGGTACTGGTATAAAGACAGACACATAGACCATGGACAGAACTGATGGTTAAAAAAACAGACCCTCACATCTATGGTCAAGTGATTTTTTACTAGCCTGTCAAGCCCACCCAGCTCGGGCAGAACAGTCCATTCAACAAATGGTGCTGAGAAAACTGGATATCCATAGCAAAAGAAGGAAAGAGGACCCTTGTCTCACACCCTATAAGAAAAATTAACTCAAATCAATTAAATACCTAAAAATAAAAGCAAGAACCATGAAACTTCTAGAAAAAAATATAGGAAAATATGTTCAAGACCTGGTGGTAGGTGGTGGATTCTTAAAGGAGTTAAGAGGAGGACTGAGATGGACTACTGATATTTAATATATGTGGAAGTTTTGATTAGCTTTACTGTAAAAGTATGGAAATGTACAGAGTTGATGTTAACACATTATAGTGAGTAACAGCTGCTTTATAAATGGGGATGTGGCAGAAAATGGTAGTCTAGGGATGTAAATGCCAATTGACAGAAAGCTAGAGGATAATCTAGGGACTGAATATCACAGTAACCCCAGAGGTGAATGAGAATAACGGTTGATGGTACAGATGCAAGAGTGTACTTTGTGAGCTAGAGCAGATGTACATCATTATTACAGGGTGGTGGGAATGTGGAGAGGCATGGGAAAAATACAACTGGAATGACTTATGGAGTGTGGTTAACAATAATGATGTAATATTCTTGCATCTAACCAAACATGTACTCTGTTGATAATGGGGGACTTTGGAAAAAGTGTGCCAACTTTACACTGTGGACCTGGTAATAATCAGATGATATTATCTCATAATCTGTGACAAATATTCCACTGTGGTGTGGTGTGTTGATAGAGGGGTGTTCTTTGGAAATTCTCCACATGTGCATGATTGTTTTGTAAGTTTACAAGTTCTGTCATAAAAATATATTTAAAACTAATAATAGGGTAGGTTGGGGGAAAAATACACCAAATGTAAGATAAAAACCATAATTAGTAGTAAGATTTTGACAATATTCTTTCATCATTTTTAACAAACGTCTCAAGACAATGCAAGGTGTTGGTGGAGGGTTTATGTATGGGACCCCTGTATGATGTTATGAATGTTTGCTTTGTAAGTTCACAACTTTTACTATACACTTATTGTTTACGTATGTTCATATATAAATGATATAAGAAATAATAATAGGGTTGGTTGGGTGAAAATACTTTGGTTAATAGTAATATTTTGAGGATGCTCTTTAATCATTAGTTAAAAATGTTTCACAACAATGAAAGGTACTGTTGGTAAGGTGAGGTATGAGAGCCCAGTATGATGTTATGTATGTTTGTTTTGTAAGTTCACAACTATTGCTATACATTTATTGTTTATGTATGTTCATATATGAGTGATATACTTCAATAAATTAAAAAAACAAAACAAAACGAGATAGTGTGATTTGAGGAGGGGACTGAGGAATTTGAAATGTATCATTTTTTTGATTTTTGTTTTTTAAATATAAAGATATTGTTTTGTCTCCCACTGTTTATTCAGATGGAATGGTTTGAGAGAAGTGATAGAGATTATGGTTTCAAAGGCCATATCAAAAATACTATGTGACAGTTTGAGGTCTCTAAGTAGCAGACACCAGTATGGAACTAGATAGCCAAGTGATTTATTGGGGAAATACCTGTGAAGAACATAGAGGAGGAAATAGGACTAAACAAGGAGAGTCTTTTTACTTTGGTGCAGTCTGACATCTGTGGCAGGATAGTGGGAAGGAAGGAGATTTGGGCAGGAAGAGTCGCAAACTGCAATGCAGTTCTAAGAATGTTTCATCTAGGCCAATGGGGCATTCTTGAATCCAAGTTGCAGTTAGATGGATCCTGCAGCCCCAAAGAAAAGGCCATTCATTGGCTGGGAATAGCCTATGTGAAGCACAGCCTCAGTGCAAAAATTAAGTCATGCATCAGAGGAGTGGAAGGTGGCATGCTTTCTCTCACTGGGAAGAAAAATTAGGGCATTCTAGTAACTTAATCAGTGGGTGAGATCATTTTTACTTTACTTGTCATTTTAAATAATTTATGTCTATTTTAAATATTCTTTAAATTAGAAGCTGTTAATTTTATGAAAAAACTGTTACTTAAACATTTTTTTGCGTGTGTGCCCAAATTAAGTTTATAGCTTTAGAGGTGTGCTGCAATTTGAACTTTTTCTTTATTGCCCTTACAGTTTTATTTAAGAAATTATTTGCTTAATCTTCCAAATCAAATGCTATTACAATGTGTGACTGGTGTAAAATAGGTACTGCTTTTCATTTTCAGTGTGGCTGCTTTCTATTACAATAAAAAATATTGATGACAGCATATACGTTGGTATATTATATTTTCTGTCATCTTTGTAGTTTTCCTACATGATAAAATAATTTTGGGATTCTGACTTATATTATATATCAAATATTTTTAAATGAACTAATTATGATTTATTGTGCAAACTAAGCATAAATCCATTAGAACATTTTACATTGGCTTAGAATAGAATATATTTTGGAGCTTCTTGTGATTTTTAAGGATAGGTAATAAAAATTATACCAAATATGAGTTGAAAAATGTATACATTTTTAGAACACATTTATTGCATAAATCATATTCTGAAGATTTCATTTAAATATATCCCAAAACCAGTAAACCCAAAATGGACATTTTAATCATTTATTCATTTCCTCAACAAAAAACATGAAAATTTAATGAACACCTACCAATTTTTTCTCTGTGCATAAACATTTTTATGTTTAGAGAGTTCCCCATTTTATATAATCTTGCAATTTTCACTGTAGGCATTAATTCAGTTGCAATTATGTAAGCTAAAAGAGGGCAAAATTTCTAGATTATCACCTATCCATAGATAATCAAAAGCCCTGATTTGGATACTTGAATCTGAGATGATTGAAGGGGTAGTTACAATTTTCTCATGCTGGTGGCAACAGTAATGTTTAGAAGTGCTGACAGGGTCCAGCAGCTGCTGTAGAATCATAGCTAATCTGTCATCGATAAAACATAATTGCTGCAATTGTTGTGCTTTCTTTTTATCTTTTACTTTGCTCATTTGCTAACTTTGTTGTCTATCCCCAAATAAATTTTCAATATTCTTTTAAATAAACATTTTCTGTTTGCCTTAATGTGTCCAGTGTTAAATTTTGTTGCGTGTAAACAAGGACACAGCCAAAAACCGACAACGGTAAGACAACAAATCCTCCAGGGATTAAGCAAACATGACTCTAGCTGTTAAATGTTAAATGTTAAAGTTCTGAGATGTGCATCTCTCAGTCCATGATAAATAGTGCAGAAATGGCTAATTAAATCATTATCTCATATAACCTAGAATCAAATGCATACAAAAGTCAAAGTTTTAGAGAAGCACATTTATAATATCATATATCAGGGAAAAGAATGTATAGAAGTCAAGGTTCATGGGGAAGTATGGATATCTCTTTTGACATTGA
>JAQZBX010037723.1:0-23688 GCA_029593785.1 Cabassous unicinctus | reverse complement strand
AAAAAAAAAAAAAAAAAAAAAAAAGGCTTACTTATTAAGAACTATCCCTAGAGCTACAACTTCATCTGCTTAAATTCTTGGAACCTGAAAGATTCTAATTTGCCTCATTTGGGCACCTGATTAAAGTTAAGCTTATCCTAGTCCACTTAACTCTTGCAACGTTCTAGGAAGCTACCTCAGACCAGACTGCCTCTTTTGTTATTTCTTAACAAGCAGACTTCCATCTGTCTAAACATACTGTACCTATTGTTGTGTCTTCCTCTTTATATTAGTTCTATGATTCCTGGCTATCAAAGAGAGGAATCTTTAAGGGATTCTGAGTTTAAAAAGACTGCAAATATGAACACTTTTACTAAACTGCTCTTTTAACAATCTCTTCTACTCATCTGACATTAAATAGCTTTATTTGATAAGCAGTCAGTTATTTCTCCAGCCCAGATGTCTCTTCTGAGTTCCACACTATTTAATCAAACTGCCTACTCCCTATCCCCAATCCGATGTCTCAAAGGCAGGACAAATTTTACATTATACCTACCAAAATTAAATTGATATCCCCTTCCCTAAAATCTGCTTTTCTTCTTGTCTCAGAAAAATCTATCCACCCAGTTGCTTATACTAGGAAAGATGGATATGATTCTTGACACCTCCTTTTCTCTCACCTGTATTCAAAGCCCATCACACCAAGTCCTAGAATTCTCCAGAATATAACTCAAATTCATTCATTTCTCTTCATCACCTGCACTGTCAATGTAGGCTTCAAATAAGTTCCCCTACATTCAACTTCCAATCATTTTTCATGAAAGGGGTCAAGGTGACTCTTAAAGCAAAATAAGTCACGTTAATCCTGATTTAAACTTGAGGCAAAATCTAAAATCTTCAACAGGGCCACATGATTATTCTAGGTATCCTGACCTCTTCTGCTTCATCTTAGTGCTAATCCCCTCTCACAACACTCCGTCAACTGACTGATGGATTTGTTTCTTTAAAAGTCAAGGACTTTCTCTCTCAGGGACTTCATTTGCCCAGGATGCTCTTCTCTGCTCTTTTCCTGCCTACCTTCCACAAGATCTTAGGATCTAGATTAAAATTTAACTTTCTCAGAGAGGAAGCCCTTCAATCCAAATGGAAACCCTTTATTATAATTTAGAGTTTTTTCTTTCATAACACCACCAATTTATTATTTGCTTAGATTATAAGCTCCAGGAGGGTACAAACTATGCCTTTTTAGTTTGCAACTATATTTTATGCATCTAAAATAGTGTTAAGCACCTAAGTGGGAGTTTATACATATTTGCTGAATAAATGAATGAATGAACCTGACTGCATCTTTTTAACAATATCTTGAAAGAGATTTAGCATGCCTATATGTTTAAAATGTTTGGAGTGAAGCAGAGATTATGTGGATGTCACAATAATAACTTCTCTAAAAGTGATCCTTAATTATAAGCAAGACAATTTGAGAAATTCCAGGTACTACTTCCATAAGTCTCCCCTCTACTCCTGTTTTATATAAGATGACATGTACTTATGAGTAAAGAGCATATATTTACTGAGCAAAGAGCATCAACATAGAGACCATACTATGAACAACCAACCAAACGGATCAAAGTCTGTTTGTTTATTCCAAAAGCTTCAATTTTATCTATACTTTTATAGATAAAATTGAAGCTGTGGAATAATACTTGTAATCACCTCTATAAGGTTATTGCACTTTATCATAGGTAAAAAGTAGGGAGAAGGAAAGAAACTTTTACTTCATTTAATAGTCTTTTCTATTTAAATAGCAGTTCCAGGGTTTTTTTTTCTGTAGCCATTCTCCAAAACACTCAAATCCAAATTTATAAATATCTAATTATCTAATTTTTACATTAACTTTAGACTATTTTCCTGGGAATATGGGGGAAACGCACTATTTTAATGATGAAGATCTAATTTTTTCTTAATTTTCTTCTCTGAAGAGGTTATTCAAGTTCTAAACCTTTAGTTATTTTTAAATATAATTCTTCCACATTCTCCCACAATATCCTAAAATTGTCATCCTTTCTTACAGATGATAAAAATAAAGTATTGCGTCTACTTTGAAAACAAAGAAAAATATTCAGGTCATTTTTCAGTTCTACAGAACGAATTATTTTAACAGTATGTGGTAAAGAATTTTCAAACAAATATAAATTCAAAGATAGACTCAATTTTAGTTTCCTTCATGTCTAACATATATCTCATAAAATTTTCAAGTAACAAATATTTTCTGATATTTAGAATTTTCTCCATAGTGAAGCACTGACATCCAATTTGTTTTTTGACAAACACATAACATCCTATTTTCCTTTGCTCCACTTACTTTGTTCTTAATTACTAATTTTAATTAGTATACAAAGAGATGACAGCACTGAGAGTATCTAGAAAATCTTTTTTTTTTTTTTTTTTTTTTTTCAGGTGCCGGGGATTAAACTAGGGACCTCATATGTGGGAAGCTGGTGCTCAACCACTAAGCCAAATCAGCTTCCCTGGGTTGGTTTTTTCATTTGTTTTGCTTGTTGTTTGTTTTTTGTTTTTTCAAGAGGCACTGGGAACCGAACTTGGGACCTCCCATGTAGGAGGTGGGCGCTCAACCACTTGAGCCACATCTGCTCCCCGCTATGTTGATTTTTAAACATAGCAAATTTTAAAGTTAACAGTTACAAAACAAATTGGACCGTGACTTGAACTTACAACTCAAAATATAATTGATTTCAGGCTTGATTGTTCTATTTATACCCTGAGTTTGTCACTCTGAAAACTGGAGAAAAGGAGAGGAAATGTGTTCCCCTGCAACTCTTCTTCCTATACCCCTATATTTAATAAAAATTTATTAATTCTTAAGATTGCTATACGAAAGATGTTCTGGAGTCGTAAAGAATGAAACTTTAACCTTTGAAATGTTGCCTTTTAATGGTACCATACGGCCTCTCATTTACCTGATATCATCCAGAATGAAGCATTCCATAAAAAACGTCAAATTTCCATAAAACTGAATCTTGTTAAGTAAGAAATTGTGTAGGGTCAGAGATTTTACCCTACTTGCAAGATAATAAGTTAGACAGCCATAGTATCTCTGCCTACATGATAAATTTTAAACTCAAATATAGTAAAGCTTTCCAACAACTGGCCCTGACTTATTTTTCTGCCCTTTTCTCCCTCCCCAAACCATTTTTAGAGTATTTTTTTCACATGATCATTTGTAATCATGTGTGTGTATACGGATTTATTTTTCCACTAAACCTAAGCTCCAGGCAAGCAGAGACCATATCTATTTCACTTATACCTGTGTATCCAGCACATAGTATAACTGTCCCATAGAAATTACTCACTAAATATTCATTAAATGAAATTTTTTAAAAAGTGGTTAGGTGTAATTTGTCTGTTTCTCCCTACAAGCCTACATTCATGCTATTCCTCACTCTGACCAACACACATCCTAAAACCTGTATGATTTCTCCCCTACCCATACGACTCAGATCCACCCGATCTCATAAATTCTTCCCCAAGCGGTCAGTCTACATTAACCCTCCTATAGCTTCATACCATTCATCTAGCATGTATCTGACAATGACATACCCTGAGAAGGTACATTGTCAACAGATGTCTCAGAGCTCAGCACATAGGAGTTGCTCAACAATGACTGATTTTCACATAATTGAAACTTTAATTTGAAAAGTTAGTTTTCTATTTCTATTTTTTTTTAGTCTTTATTTCGCCTAAAAAGAAAAAATTAAGGAAAAAATTTAGAATACTAATTTTACTCATACATAAAACTATATTATAAATTTTGCCCCTCAAAACTTGAAATTTAACTTAAAATCAAGCCTGAAACAACTCAAATATTCTTTAACTGGTGAATAGATAAACTGTGGTACATCCATACGAAGGAATACTATTCACCAATAAAAAGGAACAAACTAATGACACATCCACAATATGAATGAATCTCAAATGCATTATGCTACGTGAAAGAAGCCAGACTCAAAAAGCTACATACAGCATGATTCCATTTGTGGAAAAGGAAAACGATAAGGAAAGAAAACAGATCAACGGTTGCCAGGGGCTAGAAATGGAAACTGAGAGGCTGACTACAAAGGGACACAAGAGAATTTTTTTGGAGTGATGGAACTGTTCTATATCTTGACAGTGGTGGTGGTTACATAGCTCTATACATTTGTCAAAACTATAAACCACAAAAGCTGAATTATATAAAATATACCTCAATAAAGCTGATCTAAAAAACATTTTTTAAAAAATACAGCTGTCAAGAGCCAGAACATTAATCATTAGATTGGTCAACCACCAAATACACTTTGAGCTAGCAAGTATTAAGCCCCTGGGTTCAATGCATGAGTAAGGCATTTGGTCAGATAGCACACTCACTACATGTCTGGCATGGGGATGTGGAGACTGAAAACCTACATGGAGCAAACCCGAAGAATGGCAAGTGGCTCTGCATAAGCCAATGCTTACTGCTGTACCTCAAGGAGTTGCTGAATAACTAAGAAAATGTTTACATTTGTCATATTCACTGCAAAAAAAAATCATTTCTAAATAATAAAAGGTACAAAGAACCTATCAATTCCAAAGATAGACATCACTTTTAGAACCAGAATAACTGAAGTTGATCAAATGAAACCCCTTATTTGTATACCAATAATACTATTACCACCACCACCATTTAGAAAGGGCTGTGTGCCAACCATCATGCTAAGCATGGATTTAATTCTCAAAACTCTGTGTGAGAATTAAAAATTTTTGCAGTTTAAAAAATGAAGAAACTAAGCATTTCAAGAAATGTGTGCAAAACCATAATCCCAGTGAATCTAATATTAAAATTAGGTCCAGCTCATGCCAAAGGCCCTGTTTTTAACCCTTCTTATACTGCATCCTTAACTAAAATGGTTCTTATATGACTTTACTAATTCAAAGCCTAGTGCTGTCACATTTTAAGTGTGCTCTTGAGGAACTTCAGATGCCATGCCCATAAAATCAGGATAATTATAGTACTTACCTCAAAAATGTATAAAGACAATTCATGAAAAGCAATTTAGCACAATTATTATCATTATATCCTTCTAAAACAGAGGTCAGGGAAAAAAAATTTTTTTTTTTTGCAGGGGTCTGATAGTAAATATTTTAGGCTTTGCAGGACTTAGTTTCTGCTGCAACAAAAAAAATACAGCCTATGGCCATAGTCTGCCAACTCCTGCTCTAAAGCAGAATTCTTCAAAGTCGGCACTACTGCCACTTTGGCCATATAACTCTTTGTTGTGACAGGCCATCCTGAGCACTGCCGAATGTTCAGCAGCACCCTTGGCCTTTACCCACTAGATGCCAGTGACAGACCCCCAATTGTGATAAGCAAAAATATCTCCTGGGAGACAAAAATCACCCCCAATTGAGAAACACTGCTCTAGAGCAACCAACAGGTAAAGATATAGCTTGAATTTTCTAAAAAATAAAATACCTCAACTAATTGGAAAAAAAAAAAAAAGGGTAATTATTTAATACACTAAAAAGTATTTATACTCACTTAGCCAAAATTCCCACACTTAGCAATAACTTTATAACTTCTGTGATACACACAGCTGTGGATGAAAAGTAGAGTTCTTTGTCTGAAGTCCTTGTGTATCTTAAAGCTATGGTATAAGCTGCAGCCACCAGGGTCATCACTGTCAAGCAGTATAACTTGAATAATAAACTGACATTCTCTGGAAAATATGTGCAACAAAATGTTATTAGTAGAGATTACATGTATAGAAAGTTAATCAATATTATAAGTAAAAATGTTTTCCAATTTCGAGTTTAAAATGCATTTTAAAACAAGTGACATTTAAAAATTTATTTCAAAACAATACTTTCCAACTACATGAACAGGAACAAACACAAATACACAAAACACAGTTCACTTTAAATATCAACTTCAGTTAGGCATAGATTTTGTTCCTGGGGAATACCCCAATTCCAAGACTGTAGCATAGTGACTCTAGTTCATGATGTTATAAATGAAATGTTTTAGATATCTTTAGGATAACAGACTTGTTAAAGCACAATATGAAAGCAGCAAAAACAACTGAGGAATGTATATTCTAAATTTAAAGACAAAAGAAAGAAAACAAAAGGAGTAACTGAGAGATAAAAGTGGCTTAATAGAGAACTTGATCACAATAAAAATGGACTATATCAAACCTTTCATTTTATTATACAGAGAAATAATTCAGGACAAGAATATTAAGAACAAAGCTCGGGGGGTGGATGTGGCTCAAATGGCTGGGCATCTATCTCCCATATGGAGGGACCTGGGTTAGATCCCTGGGACTTCCCAGTAAAATGAAGAAAACTATATAGAAGGTACGCGGGCGTGCTGTCAGGCCCGGCGCGCAGGCATGCCAGGCCCCACCGAGCCACGCAGCAAGATGATGACATAACAGGAGAGTGACACAAGGGAGAGCCAAGACAAGATGAGCCGAAAAACCAGGAACTGAGGTGGCGCAGGTGGCATAACGCCTCTACCACATCGGAGGTGTCCTTGATCGAATCCCGGCGAAGACAGGAGGAGAAGGATGAGAAGGATGAGAAGAGAGGGCAGGAAACAGACTCAGAGAATTGCCCAGCGAATGGACATAAAACAGCAAAAAAGGGGGGGGTGGTTAAAATAGATAAAAAGGTAAAAAAATAAATCTTAAAAAAAAAAAGAGCAAAGCTCTGTAAAATGTGAAACACAGAAAATATACAACTTTTAAACACTCAATTTAAGATCTGCCTGGAAGTATATATATCTGAGCAACAGCCATTGCTCAGGTACCAGGGCCACCTCCAGCCCTTGATGTCTTCTGGTCAAACATTTTCAATAAAACCATAAGCACTGGGGATACCAGTGCTTTACTTCCAGACCTTCTCTGATATTGCCATTACCCAAGTCTCAAACTATTTCTATTTCCTTCTACCCACCTCCCACCTCTCATCCCCACAGCTCTCCTTAACCTTCATCTAAATCTTCAGTTCAGGTTAAACAGGGACTAGCAAACTTTTCTGTAAAGGGCCAATAGTAAACATTTTAGGCTTTTTAAGCCACAAGGGAAAGTAGAGGATATTATGTAGATACTTATGCAACAAGAGAAAATTTTTCAAATTTTTTACAAAATTTAAAATATAAGAATTGAGTACAATGTTCTGTGAAACAAGTCTATTACAATGAGAAGAATGGAATTCTAATTCTTTTGCGGAGGGTAACATTTTGCTTAACTGGGGTTCAAAGTTCCATCATCAAATCAGTTACAATGTTCACCTGTAAAACTAATTCCTCATTCACAGACTGAATAAAAACAGGGAATGGGAAGGATTTGGCCAGGAGGCCATAGTTTGAGGACCCCAGGTTAGAGATCAGAGGGTGATAGGGCAACTCCGGGTTGCTACTGTAACAATCTTAATGCACTAAGTATGCTGTTGTTCACTGGTTTGGGAAATAAAGTAGAAGTTTCAAACAAATTATCTTTAGATACACCCAGTAGGAAATTACAAAGAAACATGTCTTTTAATACAAATATTTTCCACTGGGGGTATTAAAGAAAAGAGTACAATAATTTGTAAATTACAGGTAAATTTTTAAAATTACATCAGGTCAACTAAAAAGTATTAAGATAGAACAGAAGAAATAAGCTTTTATCTGCCTAAACTTTCTTTCCAAACGATCTGAGGCACTAAATAGCAATGTTTATATAAAAGGAAGTGAAGGAGATCATACCAATACTTGCTTTTCCAAATATTCCTACAGTAGGGATAAGTGTATGACTTAAAAAAAAAGAGAGATAACCTTTAATTACTCCATGAAGGAGAAAACATTTCCCATCTTCTGGATCAGGAGTGAATAAACTATAAAAACTCACACTCACTGCCTGTGAGCTAAGAATGGTTTTACTGTTTTAAATGGTCGCAGAAAAAAAAAATAACATTTGTGACATGTGAAAATTATATGAAATTCAAATTTTAGTGTCTATAAATAAAGTTTTATTGGGCCATAGCCACACTCATTCATTTACATATTGTCTAGCAACTTTGGCACTAAAACAGCAGAGGTACTGAGCAGTTGTATCAGAAACCATTTGGCCTTTACAGAAAGTTTGTCAACACATGTCCTGGATAATCATCACTTTCATAAATGAGAGGTTAGGCCTGTCGAACTAATAACTACTTTACTTTAGCTATTATATGGATTTCTGATATACTCTGACCTGTCAATACCATTTAGTAAAAGCATCTTTAAAGAAACTTTTAAAAAAATACTTAATGTTTTTAAACATGATTTTCTCACTAATTTCAGTTTAACATCAGTTCAAAATGTCTCTTCACTCTGTTCAAAAATTCGCCAGTGAGATTTCAATTATTAAAAATAATTTCAATTTTTCAGGGTAACATCAAAATGCCATGACATGTCATCACTTTACATTTTGCTGAGAATTTAAATCATGCCAAAGGCCAATGACTACAAATTTATCTCACAACTCAACTGGAAGCCACATCTTAACCCTGCACTGTTCTCTGGTTCTCACAAAGTTCCCACTGGCTCCCATGCAGTATTTGTGTGTGGAAAGTAGCCCCCAAAGGAAAGCCAACTGCCAATGACAGTGTCAGAAATGAAGTGGACTAAAAATCAATAGTTTTTAACAAAAAACCATAAATTTTGAATAAACTAAAGCATGGAACAGTTTCAGTAAATTCATCAAATTTGCTCTACTATGTAACTGTTTCAATAAGTGTGCCAAAAAACTTTAATAACTTATGAAATCACTTTTGTTCTATATTTATAGACACATCAAGATTCTGAAGTTATCTATTTTTCAGTTATATTTTACTATATTTTATGGGGGACATTTATTTGTAATACCTGAGAACTTAGAAATTCAAGAAGTCCCAGACATATCCTTTGTGATTATCAGAAAGCTATTGAAATTGCAGTTTTCTGTTAGGATTATACATTTCTAATGGGTATGTAAGACTTGTAACTCACCCAAGACAGGACAAATATTTATTGACACTAAGTCTAAATCTGTAAATTGTTACAACTATTTCAGATAATGATTTGACTTCTGCTATTTTCAATCTTTCTGTCTCTATTTTATGTATCAAAAAAATTTTTTTCCCTTTACTTATGTTGGTACAAATAGACTTGAGTTGGAGTTGGACTTATCTGAAAGGGGGAAATACATGAGACGGATATATAACTACAATAACGTCCCTGGGCAGGGCCTGACAAAAGGATATTCTTTAAATATTTGTTCAACATTTCTTCCAAGGTGAAAGCAAGTGCTCTAGTGGGAAAGGGTGGAGAAAAAATAAGGTGTGACTCAACCTCTCCTAGCTACTGCTCTATCGTCCAAAAATTCAACTCTGGTCACAACTTAAATATCCCACTCAGCAAAACAAAATAGTGCTAAGGAGTTCATCAGACTCACCTTCCTTAAATGGCAGCTAGTCACTAGGTATTATTAACCGAATGTGCCATCCCACCCAAAATATGAAACTGTTCCTTCAAAGCACATATACTATTCCTCCCCAGGGGAAATTGTGTTAACTGCTGTTTCTCCATCTCTTTATGCTTTCAGTGCTGTTTGAATGCCCCAGTGATGTTTTCAGCGGCTGTTTACATGGAGCAGCCGCTGACTGGGCTCTACACCCGAAGCGTGCCTTCAAGCCTCTGAGTATCCACGGCGCAGGAGGCTCAGAAGTGACCGCAGCTGCGGTGACCCCAACCGGGACGGATAACTGTCCTGCCTCCGGCCAGCAGCTCCGCCGCAGCCCAGGCCTGTCTCAATTCGGTTCCTACCCACTACCAGTTCGTGGAGAGACACTGTCTCGGACCGCCAAACTGTCCCGAGCGGAGTCCGTCGAAAGGAAGGCAGCCGCAATGGGAGGCTGGCTGCCCGGTGCTGTCCTGACAGGCGGTTCAGCGGGTTCAAACCAAGGAGCAGCTCAACACAAACTCTTGAAGTCCGACCCCTGAGCCTAGTCCCGGATCCCCGGGGTAAGGTGGGGGCTCGGCCGTCGGACACGTGCCGACAATGGCAGACGCTTGCCCGCCCCCGCCCCAGTCCCCCGCGGGCTTGAAGCCCGAACTGCCGCAGCTCTACCCTCCCAGCGCCCCTCGGCCTCACCTCTTGGGGCAGCCATCGTTGCCCGACAGCCCGGCGCGGAACTGACGCGCGTCCCAAACGTGCTCGCAGCGCAAGACAAGGGGACCGCCTTCTATGGTCATAGAGACGAAACCCGCTCGGCCTAGAGCGTCTCGCGGATCTGCGCCTCCTGCCCAGCCAAGCACTAAAATTAGACTCAGGAACCCGAGATACTCTCGAAAACCGGAAGACCCGGCTGGAGGAGAGGCCTTTAGAGCCAAGTCCTCAGCACCAAGTGTGTCAGACTCGGTTCGAAAGCGTGGGTCTGTAAACTACAACTTCCGGCCGGCTCCGGAAGCCGAGTCCGGGGAGCGAGGTGTTGCTTTTTGAGAATTGTAGTCTCTGCGGGGGAGACGGTCGGAATTAGGTGGCTAATAAGGGTTCGAGGTTAGTTTTGGTAATTCATTCCTGCAATTTTTGTTGGAGAAGCTCCCAGAACTCGAAATAGTCTTTTCGTCTTTTATAACTTCACCTCGCTCATTACCTTCCATAGTTACCCCTTGTTTAAAGTTGGAATAATTTGTATTACATATTTTTACCCATTTATCTTGTGCCTGTGTCCTTATCGTCAGCATTGTCACTGATTACGTGTATTTAACCAGCCAGACATTCTAACTATATGGTCTTCGCACAACAAACGGGCTTCAAAAAATGTTAGACATGTCAACAGTCATTTCAAGCATAATCACCTTTACTAGAGTATGTTAATTTTCATTAGCATAAGGGATGTTAGAAATAATTCATTGGTAAAATGCAAGGTGTTCAAGATATATGTATTAAAAATACTGTAAAAAGGACAAATATTGTATGATTGCGTTACTATGAACCAAATATATTGTGTTAACATACTGTATGATTCAAAAAAAGTTTGTTTCCAGTGAATCTAATTGAGAAATGTATGTTTTTATTCAACTGTTTTCTTTTTAGTTTTTGTTTATATTTTCAATTATTAAATGTACAAAATAAAGTTTAAAAAAAATACTGTAAAGGTGCTACAGCCCTTACAGGGACAGAGGTACAAGATACTGACATGCCCAGCAGCCTGTATCTTTGTAGCATGATCTTTCCCCAAAATTGTCTTTTCAGAAGATTGTGTGGTGAATGTTATATACACATATAGATACACCTGGTCTACTAACACTATTGGAAATTTTTGCATGCTTTATTAGCATCTCATTATTAGGAGGGGTTCCTAGGAGACTAGAGTTGACTCTGTAGAGTCAGACATTACCTAAATTTCATTTTGGAACACACAGTTGGATCCTCTCTCTACCTAGTTTTATGTGTGCTTATCGACGCCAATCACCTTTTCCCACTCCTGAAATTATTCAGTTCCCTACTCTGTATTTATACATATACTTGAACAGAAAACTTATATATGTACTTTAAAAATTAATTTTAAAAATTAAAAATACTCTATCATATATCCTTTTGTTTTATAGTGTGGCAGTTTGGTATTGTTTATGAATTCCAAAAATAGATATTGGATTGTGTTTGTAAATTGTTCTGTTCCTCTGGGCATATTAAATTTTATTAGATTGAGAGGTTTCACTTTTACTTTATTAAATCAAGATTAGGGCTTTTATTTGACCACATCATTAGGGCCTGCAGGGTTGAGCCCCCACACCCCTGGTGGGGATAAAACAGACTCTCACACAGAAATAAATACACGGAGGAGAACACAGAAGCAGATACACCGGAAGAGAGAGTGCTCCATAGACACAGCCTGGGAAGAGAGATGAGCCTGACAGTCTACAGCTGACCTTGTGGAGAGACCAAAGCAGCTGAGCCCGGAAAGAAACCAGCCCTGGGGAGAGTGATGAGCCTTAAGCCAGCCTACAGCTGAGATCAGTAGAAGCTGGGACCAGGGAGCCTTAAGAGTAGGAGGAAGGCTGAACCCTTGCACATATCACCCACCATCCTGCATCATCATGTGGCAAGAGACTTTGGGTGAGAAAGTACTTTTTATGGTACCTTGGGTTGGATTCTTTAGGACCTAGTAACTATAAGCTTCTACCCCAAATAAATACCCTTTATAAAAGCCAACAGAGTTCTGGTACTTTGTATCAGCACCCCTTTGGCTGACTAATACATATAGCTACTGCTTTTTACAGTTTATTTAGCCCTTCCAATTTTGAAGTATAATTATAGACTCATGGCTTTTCACAGACAACTTATTTCAATTAACTATAATTATTCCCTTTTTAATGCTCAAGTTGTCATATTATGTCCCCTTTAAACCTGCCCCTTTCTTAAAGGTTGCATCAGCCATTTTCTTTTTACAACATTTTTTATTATTGGCAACAAGAGGTTCCAGGCCAATGTGTGATCGTTCCCTGACCTAAGTCATGGAATCAACTACACTTTGGTACCTTTGGTGGAGAATAGCACTGCATGTGCACACACACACACACACACACACAAATGATCACAATTAGGGTGGTGGGTAAAATGCTGTTGGGCCATTTTTGTGGCATTTATGGTTCACATAACATAGTATGCTGCTGATCCCTACTTTTCTTAGAAATTTTCATTCCCCACAAAGACTAACCTTGGCTAACCTTGACTAGGCTTTGATGCCTTTTGCCCTAAGCCCAATCAGCCCAAGACCATCAGGGACAAACTTGTAGTCTGACAAAGTCAGGCTTATTGACTCATGGCAATGAGGGAAACCACACACCAGAGGAACCAGGGGATGTCTCAGGAAACAAAGGAAAAGATAGAGTTACAGATTTGGGGCAAGGATGGAGTTTAGTGGAAATTTAAAGGAAATTTAAAGTGTATAGACTCAAAGCAGTGCTATATATAAAGAGCAAAGCATCAGAACTGGACTGCAAAGTAGTCTCAGGATCCTATTTCCTGGAAACTTCAAAGTTAAGATTGATAAAGAAGATTGCATTCAGGAACCCTTAAGTGATACTTTACACCTACGCTGGAAATTGAGCCTGCTTCTTGTGTCAAAGTGACTTAGATCCTCCAAGAAAGAGTGAGATGTTTCATTCTTAGTGATAAATTTCAACAGCAAAGTTTTTTATAGTCTCTGATTTCAGAGAACAAAGTTTTTTCACTGAGTTAGAAAATAGTCACTCAAACAAAGGGATTATTATTATACTTACAGCTGCAGCATATCCTTGGAAGAAGTATTACTTCCAATTAACTTTGAGGCTGGCTTTATCTTTTTTCCTTTTTATTCCAACCCAATGAATGACCAAGCAGATATCTGTATTTTTAGTTCAAGCTAATTCTCACTTTCTCACGGAATTTTCTAAGTCTTAGAAGGAAAATATTGATAAAAGTGGGTTTTTTAAATGTATACCTAGCTTTCTATAATTTGCTGGTTAGAGCAAGCAGCAGCAGTCTTCAACATGTGAGCCATAAGATCATTTACCTGATAAGCTAAGCTTACAGTGCTTCAAGCAGCTAATTGCTATTGCCATTCCTAATTGTCATCATCAAGAATCAGTATTTGCCTCTATACCCTGCTCACTTCTATCTCTGCTCAGCCATAAGCACTATCCTAATCTCAATGAGGTGTTTAAAAGGAAGCCCAGTGCTATGTCCATTGGTAAGGAGGAAAAATTAGTAACTTGGTTAAACAACAAGGCTGGACAGGAAGTAAATACTAAAAGGCTTAAAGAGATTATAATTCAATTCAAACATGGTTGCTATATAATAGAATGTTCATTTGTGGTAAAGTTTAAACTTCAGTAAACCTTTAACCATAAAAATATATATATATATAAATGCAGATACCTAATAATTGTTTCTGTGACAGTTAAAGCATATTACTCATTATTCTTCTATTAAGAAGAACATCCAAAACCAATTTGCTAAGTTATTGTTATTTTAAACCAATCCATTCATATGGTATAATATTATTAAAGACACACCAGAAGAGGAGTTGCACTTTACAAATGAGAAAATAAAAAATACAGAGAAATGATGTAAATTTCAGTGTCTGGACTAAAAGAGTTAAAAATGAGTAATCATCATCAATATCCAAACATTTCTTATTTGTGCTTAACTCTCCCTTCCTTTTGGTCCCCTTTTTATTTAACCATAATCTCTCTTTTTCCTTTTTCTCTGATATGTAGTCTGTACCTTCTGGTTTACTTGTACAATCTTATTTCCACTCAGCCTAACTTTATTAAAATTGAGCTCAGCAGCTAACAACTCCATTGACATTTTCTCTTTCCTTATCCTCTTTAGTTTATTCATTGGACATTTATTGGGAGTCATAATGTGCCAAGCATTATTCTCTGCTCTAGTTGAGAATTAGAAAACGAAAAGAGGAACCAATGGGAATGGGGTGCAGTAGAAACGAAACACTGGAAATTCTCTCCGCCCTTGGCTAACATTGACATTTACGTGAGTTAACTCACCTAATCCTCATGACAACCCAGTGAGTTGAGAGCTATTATTCTAATTTTTATGATGAAGAAACCGAGGCAGAGAAATATTAAGTAATGCACCTAGGAAGTAGTAGAGCCAGATATTTTCTTCCATAACTGTAGAGATTCCTTTATATCTCTTTCTACTCTTCTAACTGCACTTTTATCTTATTTTACTATCTCCTCTTCCTCCTTCCATTCCTTTGGGGATGACCCCCAAATTATCTTTGTCCAGCCCCATTCTAGTCATCTCTTAAATGCAATTTTCTAGTACTGAACATATTATCTCTTTTAACCAACCAGTTCCTCTTCTCAATTATCATCAGTCTCCTAGGGTAGAAACCCTTAGGCCATATTTTGTTTTTTTCTTCCTTTTCCTGAGATGTTATAGGCTCTTCATTAAAGTTCACATTTGTGCCGCCTTCTGCATCTCTGTCATCAGTCTCCTAGTCCAAATCATCACATCATCCATCACAACACGACCTAATTTTTGCAACACTTCCTAGCCATCTCCCCAACTCCTGTGTCCCTCTCCGACAATCTTTCCTCTGTTCAAAAATCTAAGTGGTTTTCTAATGTCCACTACAGGAAGGCAACATATTCCTCTGCCTGGCTTTGGAAGTCTTCCAAAAGCTAAGTCAAATCTACTTACTCAACTTCATTTCTTACCATTTCCCAAAACATAATATCCCCTTTCCTCTCTCCCTTTTTAATAACTAATTGGTGCAGGTCCTTGTCAACTCCTACTTTGACTATTAAAATAATCACTTAACTAATATGGCACTTCCAGTTTGCCCCTTCATTCATTCAAGAAAATGAATGAAGAAGAAAATGACTCAAGGAGTCACAATCTAACAGGGGAGAATAGAGGTGATCACCTAACTATAAACCTATTTAAGTTCTATAATATTTATGACTAAAAGGCAATGAAAACCCAAAAAATGGAGCATTTAACTCTATCAACTACGTTGGGGAAAATACAGAAAAAGTAAAATCTGGTTAGGCTGTTTGAGAACAAACAATTTCATGAGGGCTGTCTAAGGAGTACATTCCAGGTGAAAAGAGTGAAAAGCAACAGCAGAGAGTGGGAGGTATTAAGGACCATGACATAGTTGAAGAGTTTTGAGTTTTCAATTTGGCTAGTAGGTATGGTGTGTGGAAGAAGCATGTGAGAAACAGGTGAAATCAGAAGATAAATGGAGATCATATTTTGAAAAGTATCATGTAATATGTGAAGGCATTTGTGTTTTATTCCCTAAGTAATGGAGAAGAATCTTAGCAGATTTTTAAGCAAGGGGATAAAAGGTTGGGGAAAGGGGGACAGATGATATGATCCAACTTATATGTTAGAAAAATTATCCTTATAAAATATGTAAAAGATGGAGACAGCAGAGACCCAGGCAGTAGGACAAAGTCTAAGCTACAGCATTGGTGGTGAGAATAGAGAGGACTTGGACCTCAAAGATGATTCAAGCAAAATTAATTGGGCTTAATGACTATTTATTGAGGGGCTGCCAGAGAAAGACAATCAAGAAGTTTTTAGTTTATACTACCCAATTGGCAGCGATACCTTTGACCATAGAAGGAAATACAAAAGGAGAAACAAGTTTGGAAGTGAAAATGAGTTTGGTTTGTGATCCACAGAAATGGGGAAGAATATCAGACACTGTGCAGTATGTGGCTAGAAATCTTTAGAGAGTTTGGGGGTATGGTAGAGGTCCCTGGAGAGAATGATCTCACCATTTGATCTAATTTCCTCTATTCTGATTCTGTCATACTTACCAGGGGACTTTCTGATATTCAGTTTGGCTTTTCAAATTGGAATTGGGGAGACTTCCGGAAAGATGGTGGACGAGAAAGACACGGGACTCTCTTCTCTCTCAGAAAAATAGCTAGAGGGCAGGCTGAAATGGCCTGGAAAAAGATCTTCTAGGGTTTAGGACACCAGGTGTAGGCCGAACACCCAGAAGAGAGAGGGACAAAGGAGGGGACTCGTGATGGCAAAACTGAGTTGAAGCCAGCGGCTCCTACTGCGGGCACCCTCCTCCACACTAAGACACTTTAGAATTCTCAGGCCTCTGAGTCAGCTACAGACAAAGGGGGCTCCAGGGATCCGCTGACCCAGAAAAGGGGAGAGAGAGGGACACAGCCTAAGGCTGACTCAGCTTTTGACCCACAAATTTGGTCTGCTGTGTCCCCCCAGCCTTTCAAGGCAGGGTGGTGCTGCACATTTGTTTGCCATGGGAGCCAGCCCTGGACTGGAGAGATCCTACCCTCTCAATCTCCCTCTCTTCTAACTGGGATGGACTATTGAGGACGCACCTCCCCAGGAAAGGGGAGAGAGAGGGACACAGCTTAAGGCTGACTCAGCTTTTGACCCACAAATTTGGTCTGCTGTATCCCACCAGCCCTTCCAGCCCAGGTGGGGCTGTGCCATTGTTTGCCTTGGTAGCCAGCAAGGGAGTGAAAGATCCAGGACTAAAGAGATTCCACCCTCCTACTCTCTCTCTCTACTAACTGGGACTAATTGTTGAGGATGCAGAGGGGAGTGTAATTATTTCCTACCCAGGAAAGGGAGGGGACTGCAAGAGAAGGCTGGAGAATGTTTCTGAGAAAGTTTGAATTAAGGCTCTTAGCCTCCAGACAAGAACCTCTATCACACTGATCTGGTCTGTGTTGCAGCAAACACACTCCAAACAGGCATTGAACTGAGAGAGTTGCCAAAGAGCACCATCTGCTAGCAGACCAAGGAAGTACATATCTATTAGTCAGCCAAAGGGGTGCTGATGCAAAATACCAGAAATAGGTTGGTTTTTATAAAGGGTATTTATTTGGGGTAGAACCTTATAGTCACAAGGCCCTTAAAAGTTCAACTCAAGGTACCATAAGAGGTACTTTCTCACCCAGAGTGTGTTGCCATGTGTTGATGCAAGATGGCGGGCAATGTCTGTGAGGGTTCAGTACTCCTCCTCCTCAAGTGTCTGTGGTCCCAACTTCTTCCAATCTCAGCCACAGACTTGGACAAGTCTTGTCTCTCTCCCAGGACTTGTTTCTCTCTGCTCAGCTGCTCTGCTCCTTCTACAAGACCAGCTGTAACTGTCAGGTGAACAGCTCGTCTCTCTTCCCGGGGCCTCTGCCATGTCTAATGGAGCCTTCTCTGTGTGCTTACTTGCTGGGCTCTAGGATCAAAACTCTAACCATCTCCTCTGCCTTGTCGTTTTCTCTGTGAGTCCCCGCCCATGAAGGGGGCAGGGACTCGACGTCCTACTGACGTAGATCAATCAAAGCCCTAGTAATAATTCAATCAAGTAGAAGTGAAACTTCTGAATCCAATCCAATCTAAAATGCCCAAAGGAACAGACCAGTTCACAAACATAACGCAATATCTATTTTTGGAGTTTATAAACAATATCAAACGGCTACAACATGTGAGAAAATTAAAAGTAAATACGTAGAAAACCAGCAAGATGGTGGCAGAGTAAAGAGCTCCTAGAATCAGCTCCTGCTACGAAGCAGTTGGTGATCACCCAGAGCTATCTAGAACACTTGTCTGGGGACTCCAGGAGACTAGAAGTGCATCCTGCAACAGCCTTGAAAGAATGGAAGGAGGAGACTGCCCATCTGCAGAGAAGATATGTAAGTAGAGCCCTCCACGCCCCGGAGGCCAGTAGGCACAAGCCACCTTGGGAGCTGATCCACGGCTGGAATTGGAAGCTCCACTTCCCAAAAATGGGGGAGAAAGAGACAGTTGGGCACCAAATTCAGCTACTGATTAGTAAATTCAGCGAGCTAAAGTATAATCCTAAGAACAGCTAAAGTTTGAACCTGTCTGAGTCAGAAAGAGGCCAGTAGCAGCCATCTTAACTCTGCACCTGACACGAGGGGAAGCGGGGCTGACTGAAAATCACGGTGCTGGTAAGGACTGGCTTCTTTCCATCTAGATCATATTGCAGCTCTAGCCTAAGCCCCAGGCCCACCTCGGGCAGGGAGGAAGCTGGGGGGAGCTGCGCCAGCCTCTACGGAAAACTACAGGCCACGCCAGGGAGGCCAGTGATCATCCTACTTTGGGAGCGCAAGCCACCCCAGGAGCTATTCTGTGGCAGGAATTGGAAGCTCCATTTCCCAAAAAGAGGGGAGCAAGAGACGGTTGGCCACCGATCTCAGCTACTGATTAGTAAATTCAGCTAGATAAAGCATAACCTTAAGAACAGCTAAAGTTTGAGCCTGTCCAAGTCAGAAGGAGGCTGGTGACTCCACTCCCAGCATGAGGGGAAACCGGGCTGACTGAAAATCACAGTGACATTAGAGACCAGTTTCTTTCACCCAGATTGGCCTGCAGCCCTAGACTAGGCTTCAGCCTCACCTCTAGCAGGGAGGAAGCTGGCGAGCCCTGCAATAGCCTATCCGGGGAACTGCAGGTACATTTAGCTGGCACAGACTGAATAATCGGAAGTCTACCAGGACAACTGTAGTCATCTTGGACCTGCAGTACATAGATTGCTGCCCACACCTGCAGCTCCATCCCCGCCCCAGGCTGGGGAGAACGGGGCGTGAAGCCTCATCAGTCTCTCTGGGCAGCTACAGTCTAGGCCTGCATGAGTTGAATTATTCCACACAGCTGTGGCTCTGTCCCTATCCTTGGTAAAGGAGAAAGTTGGGAGAAGCTTCACTGGTCCTTGAGGCAATAAGGGCAGCTTTAGCCGCCACAGCTTATAGCACCAATTACATCCTTGGCTCCTACTACACAACCAGCAAGGGAGAAAGGGCAGGAAGCCCTAAACTAAAAAGAAAAACAGCACCCAGAACAAAGACTCTAGTAAACCAGATGCCAAGACACAAACAAACAATTACAATCCACACCAAGAAACAGGAAGCTATGGACCAGTTAAAGGAAAAAGATGAGCCTTGAGATGACATAAAGGAGTTGAGACAACTAATCATAGATCTTCAAACAAATCTCCTTAATAAATTCAATGAAATGGCTAAAGAAATTAAGGATATTAAGAAGACATTGGATGAGCACAAAGAAGAATTTGAAAGCATACATAGAAAAATAGCAGATCTTATGGGAATGAAAGGTGCAATAAATGAAATTTAAAATACACTGGAATCATATAGTAGCAGATTTGAAGAGGCAGAAGAAAGGACTGGTGAGTTTAAAGAAATGGCTTCTGAAAGTGAACATACAAAAGAACAGATGAAGAAAAGATTGGAAAAACTTGAACAAGTCTCAGGGAACTAACTGACAGCAAGATGTATGCAAACATACATCTCATGGGTATCCCAGAAGGAGAAGAGAAGGGAAAAGGGGCAGAAGGAATATCTGAAGAAATAATGGTAGAAAATTTCCCAACCCTATTGAAGGACATAGATATCCATGTCCAAGAAGCACGACATACTCCCATCAAAAAAAATCCAAATAGACCAACTCCGAGACACATACTAATCAGAATGTCAAATGCCAAAGACAAAGAGAGAATTCTGAGAGCAGCAAAAGAAAAGCAATGCATAACATATAAGAGATACCCAATAAGATTAAGTGCTGATTTCTCACCAGAAACTATGGAGGCAAGAAGACAGTGGTATGATATATTTAAGATACTGCAAGAGAAAAACTTCCAGCCAAGAATCGTATATCCAGCAAGATTGTCTTTCAAAAATGAGGGCGAGCTTAGAATATTCAGAGATATACAGAAACTGAGAGAGTTTGTAACCAAGAGACCTGCTTTGCAGGAAATACTAAATGGTGTGCTACAGCCTGAAAAGAAAAGACAGGAGAGAGAGGCCTGGAAGAGAGTCTGGAAATGAAGATTATACTAATAAAGGTAACTAAAAGTGTCAAAAGAGTGGTGAAAATAAAATATGAGAGATAAAACCTAAATATTCATGAATAAACTTAACCAATGATGTAAAGCACTTGTATTCAGAAAACTACAACTCATTGCTAAAAGAAATTGTTAAAAGACCTAAATAATTGGAGGAACATTCCATGCTCATGGATTGGAAGACTAAATATCATTAAGATGTCAATTCTATTCAAATTGATGTACAGATTCAATACAAGCCCGAAAAAAATTCCACCAGTATTTTTTAAATAAATGGAAAACATGATTTTCAAATTTATTTGGAAGGGCAAGGGGTCCTGAATAGCCAGAAACATCTTAAAAAAGAAAAGCAAAGTTGGAGGACACTCATTTCCTGACTTTAAGTCATATTACATAGCTACAGTGGTAAAAACAGCATGGTACTGACATAAAGACAGACACATAGACCAATGGAACTGAATTGATGGTTAAAAAACAGACTCTCACATCTATGGTCAAGTGAATTTTTGACTAGCCTGTCAAACCCACCCAGCTCAGGCAGAACAGTCCATTCAACAAATGGTGCTGAGAAAACTAGATATCTATAGCAAAAGAAGGAAAGAGGACCCCTATCTCACACCTTATACAAAAATTAACTCAAAATGAATCAAAAACCTAAATATAAAAGCAAGAACCATAAAGCTTCTAGAAGAAAATGTAGGAAAATATCTTCAAGACCTGGTGATAAGTGGTGGATTCTTAAAGGAGATAAGAGGAGGACTGAGATGGGCTACTGATGTCTAATGTATGTAGAAGTTTTAATTAGCTTTACTGTAAATTGTGGAAATGTACAGAGTTGATGGTAACACATTATAGTGAGTAACAGCTGGTTTATAAATGGGGATGTGCCTGAAAAGGGTAGACTAGGGATGTAAATGCCAATTGACAGAGAGCTAGAGAATGATCTAGGGACTGAATAGCACAATAAACCCAGAGGTGGATGAGAATTGTGGTTGATGGTACAGATGCAAGAGTGTCCTTTGTGAGCTAGAGCAGATGTACATCACTATTGCAGGGTGTTGGGAATGTGGAGAAGCATGGGAAAAATATAACTGGAGTGACCTACGAACTGTGGTTAATGGTAATAATGTAATATTCTTGCATCTATGCCAAAGATGTACTGTGTTGATAATGGGAGAGTATGGAAAATGTGTGCCAAATGTACGGTGTGGACCTAGTAATAATCAGATGATATTATCTCATAATCTGTAACAAATGTTCTACCACAGTATGGTGGGTTAATAGAGGGGTGTTGTTTGGGAATTCTACACATGTGCATGATTTTTTGTAAGTTTACAACTTCTGTCATAAAAATATATTTAAAAAATAATAATAGGGTGGGTTGAGGGAAAATACACCAAATGTAAGATAAGGATTATAATTAGTAGTAAGATTTTGACAATATTCTTTCATAATTTGTAACAAATGTCTCACAACAATGCAAGCTGTTGATGGAGGGTTGATGCATGGGACCCCTGTATGATATTATGAATGTTTGCTTTGTAAGTTCATAACTTTTACTATACATTGTTTATGTATGTTCATGTATAAATGATATAAAAATAATAATAATACGATGGGTTGGGGGAAAATACTTTGGTTAGTAGGAATATTTTGAGGATGCTTTTTAACCATTAGTTAAAAATGTTTAACAACATTGCAACGTATTGGTGGTAGGGTGAGGTATGAGAGCCCTGTATGATGTTATGTATGTTTGTTTTGCAAGTTCACAACTATTGCTATACAATTATTGTTTATGTATGTTCATGTATGAGTGATATATTTCAATAAATTTTTTTTTTTAAGTAAATATGTAAGAGAGGCTTTTCCTGGCCTTTATAGCCTCCCTCCCCAAGGCCCTAAGAAGCAGGTCTGCAACCCATTACTGGGTCCAAAGACCAGTTTTGAGCAACTAACAGGAACAATACTAATGATCCAGGCTGAACCAAGAATAAAAAAGAAGCAGTAACACACAGCCTGCTGCCACTAAAACCCTATGAAAGAGAAAGAAATTGAGCATCTGTGTAAACTACCATCCTAATCAGATGCCTAGACATCAGTAAAAAATTATGACCATACTAAGAAAATGGAAGACATGGCCCAAGAAAAGGAATTTATCAAAGCCCCAGAAGAAACACAGGATTTGAGACAACTAATTAACAAGATGAAGACAAATTTCAAAAGTCAAATTAATGATTTGAAAGACAACATAGCTAAAGAAATAACTGATATCAAGAAGACACTGAGCAAGCACAAAGAATTTGAAATCCTGAATAGAAAAGTAACAGAGCTCATGGGAATGAAAGACACAATAGGTGAGATAAAAAACACATTAGATATTAGGCTCCTATCAAATATATGGTTGCCAAATATTTTCTCCCATTGGGCATGCTTCCTTTTTACTTTCTTGATAACCTCCTTTAAGGTGGAAAAGTTTTTAATTTTGCACCTCAAGATCCCATTATCTATTTTTTCTTTTGCTGCTCATGCTTTGGGTGTGAAGTTCATGAAACCATTTCCTATTACAAGATCCTGTATATGTTTCCCTACATAATCTTCCAAAGTCTTTATAGTTTTGGCTCTTATATTTAGATATTTGATCCATCTTGGGCTGATATTTGTATAAGGTGTGAGATGGTGTTCCTCTCTCATTCTTTTGGATATGGATATCCAGTTCTCCAAGCACCATTTGTTGAAGAGGCCATTCTCTCCCAGTTGATGGGGCTTGGTTGCCTTGTCGAATATCAGATGACTATATATGCAAGGATCTATATCAGAATTTTCAATTCAGTTCCATGGTCTGTATGTCTATCCTTGTGCCAATACCATGCAGTTTTGACCACTGTAGCTTTGTAGTATGTTTCAAAGTCAGGTAGTGTGATTCTTCCAATTTCATTTTTCTTTTTCAGTATGTCTTTGACTATTTGGGGCCTCTTGCCCTTCCAAATAAATTTCATAGTTACTTTTTCCAATTCTGTAAAAAATGCTGTGTTGATTTTTATTGGGATTACATTAAATCTGTAATGTATTATTGGGTAGGATGAACATCTTAATGACGTTTAGTCTTCCTATCCATGAACAGGGAATATTCTTCCATTTATTTAAGTCTTCTTTGATTTTCTTTAACAGTATTGTGTAGTTTTTGTGTATAAGTCATTTACATCTTTAGTTAAATTTATTCCTAGGTATTTGATTCTTTTAGTTACTATTGTAAATGGTATTTTTTTTCTTGGTTTCCTC